>JBBMFX010089003.1:0-10026 GCA_037832545.1 Rhabdalestes septentrionalis | reverse complement strand
ATTATTATTATTATTATTAGTATTATTATTATTATCATCTTTTGAATGGGAGGACTGAAATAAAATGATCTTTCAATAGGATGACATAAGCATCAATGCAAATTTTCCACATATATACATCTGAACCTTTCACACTTCTGGAGATGTGCTACTTCACAGCAAGCAGAACAAGATCAAAGCTCTTTCCAGGTCTGAAGAATTTATATTTTACAATTTATATTTAATTAAATGTGCAGTGCTAGAGTATAGTCCAGTTTTTTTCCTGAACACTAAATGTATCTTTTGAGTAACAGCAGTGGGCTTAGCTGTAGATGCCTTTTTCTAATAATGGACTCATTAAAATTAACCCTATGCTTATATATCACTTTCTAACCGTTGTTTGAAGTTTAAAGGGGGATATTTTTTTCAATGCTCTATACAGCTCTAGAAAAAACAAGGACGTCTCTGAGTGTGAAACCATTCGCTGCCAGTGTCTGTTAAATTCCTACACAAAAACACTACTTGAAGTTCCTCAAAGCTCATTATTGCCATTTAGTTTAAATGTAAACAAGAGATAACTCCAGTTCTGTAAATGCTGCATCATTACATTTATTACACTTATGGTGATGTTGCCATTTCCTTTAAAGCTGTGCTTTAAGAGATCAACATTTTATTTGGAAAACAGGAGAAAGAAACACTCAAATAACATACAGATCTAAACAAATACAATTTCAGTACATTAACAATGCAAAAAGTTTTGCACAGATTTTATTCATTTTTTGGCCCCAATTTGCAGAACAGTCTAATCCAATTGGCTGGAAATCTCACTTTTACCCTAAAATGACAAAACAGTGCCCAAAAAAGTGCCTTTAAATGCGACTTAACCTGAAACGTATGTGATCAATATGTGGACCAGCTAGATGCAGTAAAAGGATACTGTATTAATATTTTTCACAGGTGCTTTTATTTCCTACTGCCTACAGATGTGGCACACAGCCGTGAACTCTTCATTTTCCCTCCCATACAATAATAATGGGACAGCAGTGGATATTCCACAGAACTATCTTTTCCTCTCTGTCTACATCATCATCTTCACCGTGGGTCTTCCCATCAACTCCTATGTCGTGCGGCTGATCACAACCGGTGAAGGAAGTGGAGTAGTGCCAGAGCTCTTTGCACTCAACGCCTCTGTGTGTGAAATCATTATTTGCTTCAATATTGTCCCCGCTTTTCTCCTCGTTTTATCATCCAGAACGGATGCTTTAAATTTTAATGTTGGATTTTTTTCAACAATACTCAGCATCGGACGCCCCATCTTCCAGTGCTGTGTCTGTGTGGAACGTTATGTGGCTGTGGTCCATCCTGTCGTCTTCCTGAGGTACAGACCTTTAAGGTTCCGGGTGGCCGTTTCAGCACTCATGTGGTTATTAGTGCTGGGAATCTGTACAGCCTGTCCATTACTGCCTGTGAAAATCTTGTATAAATTCCTGCTGCCACAATACTTCATTCTGTTCTCTGTGAAGGCTTTCTGCTCTGTTGCGGTTCTCAAGGCTTTAAGGCGGCCGGGGCCCGGAGAGAAATGGAGTGCAAAAGACGCAGAGGCCAACCGCATGAAGAGAAAGGCTTTCAGGGTGATTCTGGTCATCTTCCTGTCTGTGCTTATTATTTACACCCCAGCAATCATGTTTATATTGTTGTATGATTATTTGTCTCAACTGCAGATAATGTATGCGGTGTCAGGGTGTTTCTACTTTCTCACAGTTGCAGGGTTTGTGCAGCCTTTACTGTATTTGCATAGGGCTGGAAAGCTTCCGTTCCTCCAGTGCTTTTAATACTGTACCAGTTCATTTTCAGCACACCCAGTACTACTTAGATGATTACCATGGTATCCTACATATTTGCACTCATGTGTGCTCATCCAGAGAGACATACAGTTTAATTGTGCTGCATGTGTCTGGTGAATTCAGCATTAGGTGTCTTGCCCAAGGATTCTAGTTGGTATAGCAAATTGATGTTCCCAAAAAATCCAGAATGTGACTTTACCTGCGATATATTCATGTTAAAGCGCATATATGATGTTTATTTAATTGTAGGGTTTTTTTTAGCTATCGTGTGCACAAATTGACATAAAATAATGGTTGGTTCATGCAAACTTGTATTTGGCACTTTTACACATGACCATGTGTGTGACATACTGTAGAAGCCAGATTTATTTTGGGTGTCCAGTTTGATCCAGCAAGGGCCCGTGTGGCTAAATTGTTGCAGGATAAAACATGATCAGTCCCTCTGAAAGGTGAGATAAACAAAACGAACCAGGTGTGCCCGGACTCGGGATGAAAATCTGCACATTTTAATTTGCATTCACAGCATTTGACAGATGTTCTTATCTAAAGTGACATGCATCATTGTTTTGTGGTCCTGCCACTGGATTTTCACTGGTTATTAAATTGTCCCTGAAAAATTGTCCTCTTTTAAAAATATGTTGTGTTTATCAAGTTTTAATTTTGCTTTTACTCTGTAATTGCTTTAAAATATTTATTTTTATTTGAATATTCTGTGTCATATTTTCTCATTTTGTATTTTCTCAAAATTGAAGTGTACGAAAGTGCTGTATTAATAAACCTGCTTTGCCACACTTTGTCTTTTTATTTTATAAAATCCAATGCAGAAAAAAATGAAATTCCTGCCCGTAGTCATATTAAAAACAAAATCAGTTTCAAAATAAAAAATAAAGTAAAAATAGAAAAAAAGGATATGTTAAAGTAAAAGTAAAAAATGATCACTGTTAAATTACTAAAAATGTTGTTTGTTATCAAAAACAGAACACAAACTGCAATAACAAGATCCAAATTCAATCCAGAAGTCAATCTAGAAGTGTCAAACCGTAGCATGAGGGCAAGACAAAACATCCAAAAAAGCTAAAACTAAGTCAAAATCACAAAACTGGATTTACAGTACAAACCAATCAGCAATGACAATCAGTGACAATAGAGAATACAGAGCACTCAGTATACTGGGAAACTGACAGTGAAATAATGCAAAAAAGTCCTTAGGTGGCAAAAATTTTAATAGACAGCAATATGCAAAATGAGATGTCAAAGTACTTTAAAGGTCTAAAGTACTTTAAAGGTCTAAAGTACTTTAAAGGTTGGGTAAAATAATATACAGCTGTAGGTTTTTCCCCCACTCCTTATTTGTCTAATTATCTAAACACATTTTCAGCAGCTTTAGAAATGTCTTGCATTCCGGAAGCATTTTTCAGATGTTTGAACTTTTCAACTGATGAATGTAGCAAATATTTAAAGGCTTCCTTTCAGGAAATATATTATATATTATAATTAGGACTGAAATAACACATTATTTACTTAATGGCAAAAATTGTTTTTCGCATGGAAACTATTTCTTTTCATTTCTTTTATTTTGAAAGAAATATTAATATTAATATGACTTCAACAGCAATGCAAATTTCCATGCAAACATAAAAAGCCTCTCATCTCCTGGTGATGATCTACTTCGCAGCTGGAAAAACACGATCAAAGCTCTGCACAGGTCTGAACAATTTATCTTCTCTGATACATATTTATAATGTGTGCAGTGCCAGTTACAGTCCAGCATTGTATTAGTCATCTAAGTAAAACCATGACTTATAGTGTGGTGTGTATGATTTCTGACCTTTTCTGGGGGTGTTGTTTACAGATCATTTGTTTGCAGATATTTTTTTTTTACAGTGGGCTTAGGCGTGGGTACTTTTCTTGTATTACTTGTGTGAATTTCTGCATCATTTTTAAGCTTGAGATTTTTCATACGGTGCCTTGCAAAAGTTGTCACGCCCCTCTGCATTTTCATGTATTGTTGCCTCACAACCTGGAATTAAAACTGATTGAGAGATTGAACCAATTCATTTACAAATTCAGATTTATTTTATCATGAATCAAACAAATAGGACAAAAACCAGAAAACTTCACTGTGCATACATGTTCACCGCCCTAAAGTCAGAACTTTATAGAACCAACTTTTGCTGCTATTACAGCTGCAAGTCACTTTAAACAAGCCTCAATGAGCTTGACACCTCTTACCACTGGGAGTTTTGGCCCATTCCTCAAGGCAGCTACTTCATGTGGGAAGGTTTTCACTTGTGAACCGCAGCCTACAAGACTGACCACAGATTCTCATTTGAATTGAGGTCTGGACTTTGATTAGGCCATTCCAACACATTTAAATGTTTCCCCTTAAACCACAGTGTTGCTTTTACATTATGATTCCAGTCTTTTCTGCTGGAAGGTGAAACTCCATCCTCCTCAAATCACAGGCAGACTGACAGGTTTTGCTCTAAAATATCCCATCCATTTTTCCTTCGACTCTGACCAGTTTGCCAGTTTCTGCTGCTGAAAAGCATCTGAACAGCATGATGCTGCCATGTAACCACCATGTTTCACTGTGGCTATGGTGTTCTTGGGGTGATGGGATGTGTTGAGACATAGCATTTCACTCGGGGGCCGAAAAGTTCAATTGGGAATTTTGGTGGGTGATCCTCTTGATGGGGCTCCAGTGGACCATCAAAGATTTCGATTTTTTTAATAACCTAACCCTGACTTGTACCTAACAACTTTGTCACTGACTATGTTGTATTTATAGTGTGGCTTCTCTCACTCATTGGTTTTGCCACCTGATGGGGTATTTCAGAAAAGGTGTGTTTATACTGACAGATCATGTGACACTTAGATTGCACACAGGCGAACACCATTTAATAAGTTAAGTGATTTTTGAACGTAATTGGTTGCACCAGAACATAAATACACTTGGCAATTTTTCAGTTTTATAGTTGTTTTAAATTATTTTATATACTTTTTCTCGTTTCATTTCACAGACTAAGATTACTTTGTGCAGATACATCACATTAAAAATAAAATTTGAAAACATTTCAATTTAAATAAGTAACGCAAACTTTAGCAGACAGAATTTCACTTAAATTACGAAAACTCATAGTCTGAAAAACTAATACCATTTATTTGATAAAACAATACCTCTAAAACCACATTTTAGACTTTTAATGGCCTTCACATCTAATACCATGCGGAAACCCTGTCTACCATTTTTAGCGTTGCTTCAGGCCTTCCTTAGACACTTTTCAGTGGGCATATGATTTATGGGGGAAAAAACACAATCAGTGATCATGATTCAAGTTTCTCAAAACATTTAATGGTTATTATACCTGAATAAAGGGGAAGAGAAACGAAACCAAAACTCCAGCATTCTTTCCTCTTTGAAAACTTTTTACTGAATGAGGAAAAGCCCACATCCTCCCCCTACTGGGTCAAACTGGTATAGCAACGACATTTACCCTTTTAACCTTCTTATTATGTTATGGATCAATTAGACCCATACCAGTATTTGTGCTGACTAAAGTACCTTTTCTTTTTCTACATGAAAGTTTATGACTTTTCCTTACCTAGATATGGACACTTTTATGTGTTCTGGAATGTCTTTGCAGTGTTTGTATACAATCTTATGGAAGTAAAAATTGTTCAGATCCATAATAAACATTCTTCTCTTTGATATACTTTTTTTTGACTGCCTCTGAATATACATTCAGACGTGCATGTGAGAAACTTTCTCTCCCCTGTTCTTGTCACCGTTCTCATGTCATTTCAACCCACCAAAAATGAGCTCCAGAAATTTGACGGCTGATGAAGCTTTATCACTGCTTTTGAACTGGGATAGTGATGAAGAAGAAGATAGTTCAGGGGCAGTGGATCTTTCAGAGGCCTAGGACAATGTTATCGAGGATCCAGGCTGCCAATTTTCAGACGAGGAGGAGGATTCTGAGGAGGAGTGTTCCGCCATCAAATGAAAACCAAAAAATACAGCAATCAAACAGGAAATTCAAACAGTGTTGTGTATCTTTGTTCCAAATGTTTATCTAACGGAAAATAAAGTTCCTATTGTTTTATTGCAGTTTTTTGACAATTCTGAGTGGATTTGCAACATAATGAATGTGATTTTTTTTTCAACATAAGACAAGGGTTAAATCAAGCATTTACAACTGAAACATACATGCTTACCTTTGTTTTAACATTTATTTTAATAGTTCAACACTTTGTTAACACATACATTAAATTATTCAAAAATTACTCAAAAAATTCAACAACCTTTGGTAAACTAGATAAACAAAAAAGCAAATCGTTTTAACATGTCATATTGACAGGGCTATAGTTCCGATTTTCCACTGAGGCTGTTGTTTCTATTTGTGTGTGTGTGTGTGTGTGTGTGTGTTCACAGGGTTATAGATTTGATTTGCAGATGGTGGTGGTGGTGGTGGTGGGGGGGGGACTCTACAATAAATACTAAATACAACTGTTATTCATTTATTTCATATCTTTCATTCATTTCAGATCTGTAGACCCCAACCAGAACAACAGCGATGAACTCTTCATTTTCTTTTCAATTCAGTACTAATGGAACATCATTGGACATCGCCCCTGATTATATTCTCCTCTCTATCAACATAATAATCTTCATCTTGGGTTTTCCCATTAACTCCTATGTCGTGCAGCTGATCATAACCGGTGCAGGAAGTGGAGTAGTGGCAGAGGTTTTTTTTCTTAACCTCTTCGTGTGTGAAATCATTATTTCCTGTAATGTCATCCCCTCAAGTTTCTTAGTTTTATCCTACCGAACAAATGCTTTAATGTATAGCTTTTTTTTCTTTTTAATAATGCTTGCCATTGGACGTCCCTCCTTCCAGTGCTGTGTCTGTGTGGAACGTTATGTGGCTGTGGTCCATCCTGTCGTCTTCCTGAAGTACAAACCTTTAAGGTTCCGGGTGGCCGTTTCAGTAGTCGTGTGGTTATTAGTGCTGGGAATCTGTGCATTCTGTCTATTACTGTCTGTGAGAAGCATATTTAAAGTTGTGCTGGCCCTATACTTGATTGTGTTTTCTGTAAAGTTTGTCTGCACTGTTGCAGTGCTCAAGACTTTGAGGCGGCCGGGGCCCGGAGAGAAATGGAGCGCAGAGGCCGACCACTCGAAGAAAAAGGCTTTCTGGGTGATTCTGATGGTCCTGCTGCCCATGGCTCTTATTTACACCCCAGTAATCTTCTTCATATTCATGAATGATTCTTTGTCTGAACAGCAGACAGGGTTTGGCTTCATAGTGTGTTTCTACTCAGTCACAGTAGCTGGGTTAGCACAGTCTTTGTTGTATCTGCACAGGGCTGGAAAACTTCCTGCGATCCGGTGCTTTTAATACATTTAACGTGAAAGGAACAGTACTTCAGGATTATGGTGCAATACAAGAAAAACCTTCATTAGCAGCAAATAGAGTGCAAGAAAAACACAGGAGCATCAGTACAACAGGATATTACACAGCGCTGTCAACAAAAGCAGCTGCAGTCCAGTTTCAATGATCACGGTATCATGACGGATACTGTATTCAAGTGTGCAGAAATCTAAATATACAGGTTATATGATGAAGTCATGGTTTGACTGGATTGATGGATTTATTTATTAAGTGTTGGTTAATGCAAAATAGCTTAAGGCTTGTTTTCACACTAAAATGGGTGCAGAAATGATGCATAACCCACATTTATCTTGTGTGGTTACACTGTGACAATGATTGTTATGAAACATAAGAATAATTGAAAGGGATTCATGTAAAGAGGAACAGGACCTTGGACATGGAGAGAAAACCCACATCCACAAGAACACTGGAATTTATCAGTTGTTATTCTTGTTTAATTTAATTTAGTTGTTTATCATTTTTTCCATTTCTGTTCTCTTGTAAACTGCGAGATAAATAAACTTGGTGTGTTGAACTGCATGATATTTTGTTTTGTGACATTCTGTGTAGAAAAAATGAACTAGATGTCTGTGCATTAGTCTTTCGGTGTTAAGACAAAACAGTGTCAATCTAATTCAAATAAAACTTTTCAGAAGTGAGAAAAAAACTCCCTAAACTGGAGAAAAAATCTCGGAAGCCGAACAGGAAACTCGTCCTCCCCTGGTCGAACCTGGGAGAAAGATAAAAAGAGTCTCTATAGAGATAAGTAACAGATTGGTTGTCTATGACTAAAAGAGTTGTAAATGTTAAGAGTCAGTATTAAATTGAATTAAATGAAGGGTGGCACGTTGGCGCAGGGCTTAGCGATATTTTATCCTAGATATGACTGTGAGTTCGAATGGTTGTCTGTCTCTGAATGTGGCTGTGTGACATACTGGCGACTGTCCAGGGTGGACCCGTCTTCAACTAGTGCAGCTAGGTTAGGCTCTAGACCCACTAAACCCCGAGTGCAGGACACAGGGATAGAAGATGGATGGAAACTAAATAAATTAAATTAAAACACATGAGCAAGGGACCCTAATAGTTGCAGCTCTGATGTCTCTTTTCACTCACTTTTTCATTCACAGTGCTGTATTTTACTACCCATCCACAGTAGTGGGCAATAACTTGCTCTTACCACGTCATTTATGGTTAAGGATGGCTGACAATGGCTGGACCAAACCACTGTAGCTTGAAATCGGGCCGGAAAAAACACACATAGCTGTGTGAATGCGCTGATTATTTTTATTTAAACCAAAACAAAACAGTGACACACATCTTTTTTATAAGTGACCTGAGTTTTAGTGCCTTAAAGTCTCCGCAGGACTGATTTGATTCAAGTCTTACTTGAAAAAGTGTGCCTAAGGGAAATGCTTAGAATGAGTGTTAAAATGGTAGAAGCGCAAGAAGTGAGATTTTACCAGCCCAAATCAGTGATTCGAGTAGTTATGTCATCACCAGATATTCAAATATCCCACAAACATAAAACAACCCTCCACTCTCCTGGTAATGCTCTGCTTTACTGCCAGCAGAACAAGATCAAAGATCCATTCAGGTCTGACTAATTAACCTTTTAGGATACATATTTATATGTGCAAAGCCAGTTATCGCCCAGTGTTTTATTTTTCAGTGCTTAAATCATTTAAATAAAATTAGGACACAAGGTGCTATGTTTATAATTGTGTACCATTTTGAGGGTAGTTAGTTTTGAACTGCAAAACATTTCAAGTTATTGTAGTTTGGCAGGATCAAAGTGTTTGGCAGGATTCACGGTTAAAGAGCTTTTTACAATTTTGGAGACGACACCAGTTGCCATTCCAATGGAATTCAATATCATTTTGCATATATTTAGCTTCAGAATTAATTATATGAAACAATTCTCTTTAATTAACTTGATGGTGGAGCGGGTTTTGTTCAGGGAACTGTGCAATTAATATTAAGCTTTATTTTTCTCTTTCAGATGCTCCACTCTCCCTGCTTTACTGCCAGCAGAACAAGATCAAAGCTCCATGCAGGTCTGAACAATTTACCTTTTATGATACACATTTATACATGCAACCCAGTGATGTGTAGGAATTTGGACTATTGTAAGGGTAGTTAGTTCTGAACTGCATCACATTTCAAGTTATTGTAGTTTGGCAGGATCAAAGCATTCATTGTGATTTACTGTTTAAAACCTTTACAATCTCTGAGACAATAGCAGTTGCCATTCTAATGGATTTGATTATCATTTTGCATGTATTTAGCTCCAAAATATAATATTTTTATATCAAATAATTCTTTTTAATTAATGTTTTCCCTGGGTAACATTTTGAGCAGTTTTCTTGGGGACACTTGGTTTGTCAGCAGTACTAAAGGTTTGATTAGTCTTGGGGTCATTAGTTTGATGACAGTGCTATTGGTTGTTTTTCTTTGAAGTGGGGTTGGTTTGTCCATGGGGCTTTAGTTTTGGTTTATTGACGATGGAGAGGGTTTTGTTCAGGGAACTGTGCAATTAATATTAAGCTTTATGTATTTCCTTTAGATGTGGTGACCTCAACCCGAGCGACAACCATGAACTCTTCGTTCTCTCTTCAGTTCAGTAGTAATGGAACATCATTGGACATCGAACCTGACTATCCTTTCTTCTCTATCAACATGATAATCTTCATCTTGGGTATTCCCATCAACTCCTATGTTGTGTGGCTGATTGTAACCGGAGCAGGAAGTGGAGTAGTGTCAGAGCTTTT
>JBBMFX010088992.1:0-23768 GCA_037832545.1 Rhabdalestes septentrionalis | reverse complement strand
ACGCAATGGGGACCTGTGAGTACAGAAAAGGTCAACCATGTGAAAGCGACATGGTGCAAAAGACAAAGTCATTTCTAAATTGATTACGTTAGATGGCTGCACTGAGTGACAACAGATATCAGGGAGACGGTGTAGAAAGAAACACACAGTGAACAAATATGTACAGTATGTGCCTCTCTCTGTCAATGTTTTAGGGTCATCAGATATGTACATTTCCACAAGAACTGCTTAAGCATTTCTGAATTCATTTTGTAACAAAAGTATTTTTAAGCTGATGACAATGCTGATGACCTCAAGAGAGTAATGAATTCTAATAAGCTTTTGCTACGAACATCAATACTACATATTTAGCGACAACAATTTAGAGTGTTTCATGATTTAATACTTTTGCTATTCCTTACATTTGCTCACTCGTCCTAGACTTGTTTAACCTCCATGGAACACCTGTTTGTGCTCCAACTCTCCCTCAACAAAAGCTATCACTACTCACACAGACGCCAAGAGACTGTAGCTGTTGCTATGATCGCTGTGAACTTGAGACTCCGTCCACACACCTAGATCAACCACCATGGATCGCCTACGTTTGCTGCCCACCCTTTAACCAAAACTACTCACACTCAGCTACAGACTCTACAGATTGCTAATTATAGAGATTACAGCTTCGAATTTGAATTATGTAAGTGGAAATTATGTCTATCTATCTACCTATCTATCACATATAAATAACATATAGTTACATATAGTATACATATTCATATCATATAGAGTTACATATAGTAAATAGTATATAGTTACATATACTATATAGTTACCTAGTTTCCAGAAATCACTAGGCCATTTCTCAGACGGCCTGAGGGTTCCCCTCTGTCACACACACTTTTTGGCACGTACTTATCACCAGTCATGTAAATTAGTGCAAACGGACTGGCCCTGTGTGTAATCATACCTACTTCAGCTTTATCAAAGGGTGTATTAGAGTACTTCTTACAAAAACACCATCTTAACAATGGGGCAGTTTGGTTAAGTGAACTGGCTATTAGCTTTCATTAGTTATTAATGCAGCAGTTCAGGGAGAAGTATTTCTGGCACCCAGGCTAGCAGGTGGTGCAGTTTTCACACACTGTACTGTTTTGTGGTCACATAGGCTTGACCCCCAATCCTATATTTAGATGCTATTTTTAGATCATAAAAGTGGACATGGTCGTATCACAGCCATTGTTACATAACTTTCTTACTGCAGCACAACCTTGCCCGTCACTGGCCCTCCGTGTGCATGTGGGTCATGTCATGCCCCCCTGTGTAAATGGAGGGTCATTACTGGTTCCTAGCAGTTAACTGGGTATGATACAGAACTCCTCGGTGTTAAATGAGGAGTCTGGAAGCTTCCAGCACTCTTAAACTATTGCTTCTTTTATACTGGCTTTGGATACCATGCACTGCTCAGCTGCCCCACACAATCACTTGATACCCCCATGTCACACTCAAAGCAAGGTAAAATAACGGATTAATATACACAAGTTGCTGTGGTTGAGTTGACTGTTCTTGAGGGACCTCGAAATGACCCGCTCAAGATTGAAAAAATCCTGTTTTACATTTACTTGACTATCCATCAGGTACAAAATATTTAATGGGACAATAAAAAAAAAAAGAACCATTAGTATGCCTTGTATTGCAAATAAGCCAACTAAGAAACCCCACTTGTGTATATTGACTGAGAGCTTTGGGGTGGATAATTAGGAAAGGGCATATTTTACACTTAGTGCTATTAATGCTTGCTTAATCACCATTGCTCACTATATAAGTGCATTATTCTATATCAGTGGATAGCACACATGATTTATTTACCATTTTAAGGATGTATTTGATATACACATAACTTACAGCAAATTACAAAATAATGTGTAATCGTGTAAATATTACCCAATAATTTATTAAAGCAAAATATATTGTGATTTTGGTCTATTCTAGTATAAACACGCAAAGACACACACACACGTCTCTGAATAACTTTTTGTTTTATGCATATAGGGTAGAAGTCCAGCATATCTTTTTGTTGCTAAGGAAGGTTCCAGAAGGTTCTCTTTTTCCTTACTGTGAGAGTGCACTAAAATGGCTCAAGCTTTAAGCTGCCGACACACAGTATCAATAATATACTTTCAGATGAAGAAGCAAATCCCAGCGCATTACCCATGTCCAGCTTGTCTCACTCGTCTCACTGACATTGAGTTCATCAGCATATCCTTCTGGCTCTTGCTCCGACTGCATGATTCCATTCTCTGTTTGGAGCCTCTGCTCCCCCGTGTAAATCCAGACCTTTTTTCTAGTTCAGATCAAAACTTATGTTCCTAATGTGCGACTGCTCCTGCGTGGTCGACCAAGCAGTGATCTATATACCAGGCTTGAGGATGTTTTCTTACTAATTTTACCGAGCATGTTCTTGGAATGGAGTCCAGAACCGAAACTTGAGAGGATCCTTGAACAGCGAGGCCCTGCTCACAGACCAAGATGTGACTGGACATTTGCACTCTCTTGGTGTAAAACACACACACACACACACACACACACACACAGTCACAAACATGCACACTCTACTTGAGCATAGGAATAGAAAGACTGTTTCTTTATTCATTCATTTAATGCAACTATAAAATATTTGAATACAATGAAATCACACACAAAAAAAACAATCTCATTTTTATCTGCATCATCTTTACATTACCATACATTATAAGTAAAAATATTGAAAGAAAAACATATTTCATTACACACAACACAGTCAACAACTTGCAGGCCTGCACAGCTTTGTTTTCTTGGGTATTAGATGTCAGTAATCTTTTCTTAGAAGCCATGACAGATCTTCACATTGGCACTAACCCACTTTGACTTGTGTAAGTCTCATGTATTCTCTTGCTCTTAAGACTGACCCTGAGCTGACTTGTATGTGATATAAGGTTTGTTAAGTTTTTTTTTTTACTTTTCAAGTGTAGACACCTGTATGTGTGAGTTAGGATTGTGCTTCAGAGTTTAATACATGTTCTTTCTTTGCAAGAGTTTATATGTGCTGAAATGTAATATATAGATGCTGTTGGACACAAAACCTAATGTCTCCAAAATTGTAACTTTGAAGGAGAAGGAACAAATTCTTACTATTAGTAGTCAATATAAAGGATTTTAATCCAAGCAATTTTTGACCATGTCTATAGGTCAGTTCTTCATTACATTTACCACAGTTTAAAGGACGTATATAAAAAATAAAATGATGTTAATTCAAGCTTTTCAAGGCTTAAGATTTTGTTCCAATGGCATCAAAATACATATCAGTATTCGCTGCATAAAATGGTCATCACAAAATTTATTTTTGCAGTCACTTTTTGCAATGTACAGACTGTCTGAAAGGTTATACAAAATGTTATATATTGCCTTCACATGCAATATCTGTATGTAGGCTAGCTATGCAAGACTGTTCTCTGTTACAGACTTCATTTTTGTTATTGTAGGACACATGATGAATGGCAGTTTATGTGGTCTGAGATTGTAATGCTTCCTGCATTAAAGTTAAGTGGTCATACTTGGCATGCTAACACTAGAAAGGCAGAATAGGCAATTTCACTGAAAGATCCTTTTCATACAATTAATCAAATTCTGTCTAAATGAAGCTTTATCTCCAGCTGTGTTGTCTTTCTTGACATCGCATCAGAGGCCCCAAGCAAAAATTCACTACCCCGCCCCAACAGTTTTTTTTTTTTACCATAGTTTAAAGTGTCAGCTCTCGTTCGCCATCTAGTGGCTTGGAGGCCCCAAGCAGCTGCCTAGCTCCTTAGAGTCCAGACTGGGTATAGTTGGTGAAATCTGGGATCAGACTGTTATATATAAGCATGAAGGATTGACTTGTTTTAGAGTTTGCTGAGAACTAGGCCTCAACAGAACATAACTTTTCTTCAGATACCAGATAAGCACTGCTCCAAAGAGTGGCTAAGGTGGTGGTGGCTCACTGCCAAAGAGGTCCAGAAGATCAGTGAAGAAACAACATGTAGAGGGTGAAAATTTCCAAAGCTCCAACAAAGTCACTAAGCTGCACTGAAATTAGGTCAGTAAAAAGAGAAGAAAAAAAGACTGTTGTAGATACAACCTGCAACTGGCACAAAAAATTCCACCAAGTAAGAACCGTTCAGAAAGTACAAAACATAATATACACATATTATAATATGAACACAAAAAGATGAAATAACATACTGAAAATAGAGTGACATAAATACATTTACATTGTAAATGTATAATTAATAACATCACTGAACACGCAACACAAACATTTATAAAAAATATTATTTCTCTACAAAACGTCCTCTGCAAAATATAAACCTGTTTCATTGTAAAATATTCAGTCAATAATTATGGCAAATAGTGGAGAAACAGAAATAAAAATGCAAAAGTTACAGTTCTAAAATACAGTTACAAAATGGAAATGTAATTAAAAGCTGTGAAGGTACTATTTTTAGTTTGTCTGAGAATCGAAACAACACACACACAAAAAACTAAACATTACAAAAGGAAAATACATATCATATCCATTATATACACAGGCAATTATGTACAGAAAATTAAGGCCACAGTTATGCAGTCCTGGAGTTTGTTGTTGTAGATGTGTTTCCCTGTCAAATGTGTTTCCCTGTCAGAAAGAAGAGTGGCTGGTCCTCTTTAGCGTTGGCTGTCTGAAACTCGTCACACAGACGGAACCTCCACTCATCCTCTAGCTCCAAACGGACCACGGTTTGCCGAAGAGCACTCCGGTTGGGGCAGATCACACATAGTGTCGCCCCTGAGTAAGCAGAGAAGATCATTTCTCAGTGTTTTCACAAACCAGAATTGCCATTGTTAGAAATCATACACTTGCTCTAAGTGATTTCTCATCTAAGTGTACCTCTTGATGTTCTACATTCAGGATAGGTTTTAAGGTGCATTGTTTGCTTCCACTTAATGAATATTATATTCATTTCCATGAAAGAAAGTAATGGAATCAGCCTCCATGTTTTGTAGATAGGATGCTGTTCACAATACCGAAAAGTACATAGACATTTAGGTATTATTACAATTACTTTCAATTTCCATGTGGTATTTACAGGTTTGAGTCTGTACTTCTGACTTTTCCCCATTTGTTTTAATGTCAAGGAATAACAAGGTGGCAAAAATCATGGTGGATGATTTTATTCTCTTCATCTAACATGACTGAATGCAAAAGAACAACTTGGTCACAGGGGCTGGAACAGTAATAATGGAGAGGCTAAAATTATAAACTGAACTGATGGGATCAGTGGGCTTTGGACTGCTTGAGTGAGCTTTAGACTTCATGAAGACCTAACATTATGACTAATAATAAGATATAATTATAAAAAATGAAGTGTAAGTACAGCTTTTTTCCCACCTTTCAGGAACTGGAACTTCTTGAGGAAGCCAGGTGTGACAAAAGAGTCGCAAAAATAGAGCAGGAGGCCGCTGAAGAGCAGGCCAGCAGCGCTGATGTTGATGGAGTGTGGTCTTGAACTTACAAAACACACCGTCACCTGAAGGACACACATATAAAGCTTAGAACTAACTGCATCAATACATCAGTATCATATTGTCTCCAGCTCTCTACAGTCTTTCGGCTTCTTTAGTGAATATCTTGTACCTCGGGGCCCAGGTTAAGATAGCAGTCCACAGAAAGCACTGGGTGGCTGTAGTTCCCGGCGCTGAGGGGGAACAACCTCTGGCTCGTGTGCTGCAGGTACTTCTCCAGCAGAAGCTGAGCTGGTGTGGCCAGGAACAGGTGCTTACTGTCCGGGGCGCATATGTACTGGGATGGCTGCACCGTTGTTGGTACATCAGTCATCTGAGGAGAGTTTGAGTAACACATTGTTTTAGTAAAACAAAGTTTTAACCATCTGGTCTTGTTGCAGGCCATTTGTGTGCACTTCACTTGCTTTTATAGGACAATTTTAGCTGTGTTAATGCATATGGAATGGAACTTCCCAAGGGTCTGGAGTATTTTCAGATTACTTAATTTTAAACTTAATTTTTGGCCAAGCGAGCAATTTCACTGCAATGGAGCAAATGCATGGCATGATTTTGAAATAAGGATGTCAGATAATGGTTTTGTGTTCATGCATTAAAATAAAATTCAGTGTTCTTGTTAATCAGTCCATTTTTGACCCCAGTAGCATTGAGAATGGCCATTTTAAGATTAATTTAATAAATAAATCTATTTTTTCAATAGGCCAGAAGTGTCTACAAACAAGCTGAATCTATAGTAAAAATGTGCAAAGCCAGAAGGTTAAGGTTAAAATGTGCCATGCAATTGATGCCAAAACCACTGTAAAATGGATTGGGAATGCTTAACAGCAAACTCGCACTCAGGGCCTATTAAATCACTTGTGATGCAGAAAATGAACTGGGGGAAAACAATCTACTGGGGATTATCACAATGACACCTGGATAATGCTGGCAAATGATCTACCAGAATTCATTCATTATTAGTAAAGCTAGAATAGGTGGACTGTTCCTTTACTCTAGGCATAATCACGTTTTTGGTAGGCCTACTACTTTATATTGTCCTTTGTAGTCCTTTAACACATACTGTATTTTAAAAAGGGAGAAAACCAACATTTTTGTACTTGAAGGATGAGCCAACCTTGGTCTTGATGATAAAGGTACGGTATCCGCCGATGGCTATCTGCTTTTTCATCACACTGAAGTTGTTAAAGCGGCACATGAGAAGGCCTGCACTCTGGACGCGAAGGTTAAAGTCCACATCATCGCATGTAAATCTAGTGAAGACAAAGTGTTCACATAGGACTCTTATGAAGCCTTTTTATCATGTTAAACATGAAGAGACACTGATGAAGTACTGCTGTCATTTAAACTCACCGGTTTTGATTGTACTGCACATCCTGTGTGAGGTCCACATTAAGGAGCAGAAAGTCATGCAGGTGTCCTCGGGAGAAGGGTTCTCTTTGCTGGCCTGTCCTGGACCCCCGGCTCGCCCACTTTCTTAGGCCACAAAGACCGTATTGGCTGATATCTGGAGACGACTCCATATGCTGCAGCACCTGCTTCAGTGAGACATTCCGCTCTGCTCCCGCAGTACCACTAAATGCACATATACACACAGACATACACACACACATATACACAGTTAGATCAGGTCACATACATGACAGCCTTACATTAAAGTATTTTCTAAGAGTAATCTGGGGAAATTCCCACCCTTGCTGTGTTCTAAGAATAATCGTATAAAACATGCCAATTGTGAATAGAGGAAAACAGTTTTGGAGGAAGATTGGTAATCAAGATGAGAAACAGAAGAATGAATGAAGTGCAGTTCAAAATATGTGAAGGTAAATGAAGTGCAGTTCAAAATATGTGATGGTAAATGAAGTGCAGTTCAAAACAGACGAAGGCCCTTAAGTAAAATAAGTTAAAGACTAAGAAGCACCTTTTGGGGTCAACATCCACGCTGTTCCACATGACACAGGAATCATCAGCCAGGACAATGAAGGGCCAGACATCCTGTGGCCGACTGCCATGCTCTACCCTCCGATTACGTTCCAGCTCCAGATTGTGATAGGACAACTCCTTAATAAGGAAATGTGCTGCTCCTATGTGGTGTCATGAGAGTGAGAGATAGATGAGAAGGTTTGATATCCACCTTAGAACTGCAGGGAGGTAAGAGTCAGGAACCACCCTAGACGACTAAAATTAGACTGATCATTACTGTTATTGTACCAGTCCTGTGCACTGCATTATGTTTGTTATCCATTGGTTTAATGCGTTTAATGAAATCAATCTAACACAGGTGTTCCTAACTCCAGGCTTTGCGACTCCACATGTTTAATATTTTAGTGCTATTTTGTCTAGCGTACCCTATTCTCATTAGTTAATTACCAGGCACCTTGTTTTCAGTGGCAGGTGTATGGAGTCAAAAAAACAAAACATCTGATTTAAACATATATTTGGGTGGCTCCTGATCCAACCATATATTTATATTCATAAAATCTGCAGTGTCAGAATACATCCTACAATCATGAATATTATTATACATATTTGAATCAAGCAATTAAGAAAAGTCAGTGCATTTATTATTTATTTTGCTGCAGTCTCTCAAGGTTGGACAGGGAATTATTACCTATTCCAGCTCCATTAAAGATGGCAGGTAAGACCAGCATGATGTGATTGGGCCAGTATTTCTTATAGACAGCCATCTCATATTCTTTGATGACCAGGATGTGTAGGTGGGCGGCTCCATCCATGGCATGATAAAGGTTGAACAGACCATGCTCATGACGACCCGTGGTGGGGGTAAAAATTGGGCTTTTGATGCAGTCTGGATTCTGTAAGCATGAGATGAGATGACACTTAAGACTACTTTGTATTATGGGATTGTTTTTTCATGTGGAAAAGTTTCTCCTAAATTGTGACCTTTCATGGTGCAGTTTCTTCAGTGTTTTTTTTTCAGCTTTTGAAACCCACTTGCCATGGTTTTAATGGATATTTGGGGTGTTATATTACTGGTTCCCTCAAGTTGAGGAATAATAATCCATACCCAGTCAGAGGTGAGAGGAAGTCTCATGCTCTCAAGCTGGCCTCCTGGCTGGCTAAAGGAAAAGTGATGCTCTTTGGATTTGGGAATGATGAAATAGAGCTGGATCTCCTCCCCAAGCAGCAGGTGAGAGAAGGTGAAGGCATGCAGGGTGGACTCATACAACTGAAAAGACACATTTAGCTTAAAGTTTACATTTTTGTCATGGTCTATTTGTGTTCACTGGGCTGAAGTGTTAAGAATAGAATAGTGAAAGGATGTTCTGGCAAAATAATATTAATAATAAAGAATTCCATTGATTTTTTAAACATTTATGTATAATAAAATCATTGTAATTCTACACTAGAAATATGGCCAATTTTTAAATGATCCATTATGACAAGTGAACCACCATGTGTCTTCAAAATGTTTGTATGTAATGTTGATGGTAAAACAGTTATAAACCCAAAAAATGTTTTCTTGGGTCACTGTTTTACCATACAGCACCCTGCATTAAGAACCTATCCTGTGATTTAAATACCAATTTCAGACCAAAAGCTATTTGAAAATGATAATAAAACAATGTATAAGGAATCAGGTGGGTAATTCGTAACAATTTGTGCACGGTAGAGAACTCTTCAAATGACTGTGAACAATTTTGACTCGCTAAGTTTACCTTTCTACAAGTTTAAATAAAACAGAGAAAAGTACATTAAACATCTCTAGAGGACTTTCCTGACATCAATACTATTAAATTATGCCACAAATCTGTCAACTAATTGTTATTGTCTAGCATATGATTACCTGATATCGAGGATTAAAGCCCATGTACTGATGGCACTGTTCACAGTGATGATAAGTGTTGTATGCTGCATATTTGGAGAGTTTTATCCGTGCCGTACGTCGGCGGAGGTATACATCTTCCTGGCGCCGGGAAGTTCCTTATAAACATGAAAAATATAAATTTATATTTGACAATCCATTTCAAAGTGGATTTGTAACAAGCATTTCCATCAAATGTACGTAAATATATTGATCATTTCACTGTTTTCTGTTGTTATGCTTACTCTCTATAGCTGGAGTAAAGTCGGGGGAATAGACAGCACTGATGTCTTCGTATTTGGGATCATGAATTGTAAAGTCAAATGGCATTCCCCTCATAGTGTCCACATTGGGCCATGATGCAACGGCCTGATGATACCGCACTAAATCCGACTGGGAATCTGGAGAAAAGCCACAGGTCTCTGAATATGAATGCTTTTACATGTGACAATGTGCAATATTTGTTCAAGTTGAATATGTTAAAGTTGAAAGGGTCAGCAATTAACAATGGTTCATATACTGACTGCAGTTAATGTCCTCTTCATCATAGATGTCCACCTCCATAAGCCTGATCAGCATGCGGGAGAGAATGCCTAGAAACTGCAGATATGCCCCAGTCTTCCCAACCTAGATTTACAAGAAACATTATAATCCTCTATTTGTGTACACAGATGCCTAATGAAATGTCTGCATGAGTGAAAGTGACCATTCTGTCATATGTAAACACACCAACCACAACACACAGTGAACACCACAAAATTCTTCCTCTGCATTTAATGCATTCAAGTTAAGCAGTGGGCAGCCAAGAACATGGCACCCAGGAGGGAGCATTCTCGGGAATTGAACCCACAACTTCCTGATCACAGGAATGCCCTAACCACTAGATTATCAACTGCCCAAAACGAACAACAAAAAAGTGTTCCCTGTATTTTATACTTCATATTTACCATCAAAAAAGTCCTACCCTTTTAATATGAATCAGCATGCTCTCTTTGTCAAGGTGTACTATATGAATGATGACACTTGATGACACAGCTTTGAAACACTTGAGTCAAATAGCAGTTTAATTTTCACAGTTACTTGGGAAAAAAATAGGTTGTGAAAATCAAACAAAACTTTTACAAAACTGAGGGATTTATATGAAAAATATATCTGTAATCACAATATATAATGTAGAAATTCTTGTGGAATAGTTTCAATGTTTTTGTACTGCTAAGTGCAATATAACAGCACAGATATGGAATAATATTTTGTCTAGACTCTCTGACTCCTTACCTGTGGCGGCCCACTAAGGAGCAACCTGCGTGGGTGGAAGCTGTCAGTACGACCCTCAGCCCGGTTACTGCTGTCCATGTGGTGTGGCCTAGGTATGGTCCACTGTCTGTAGTACAGAGACTGCTCAGTGCAGGTCATCATTTTGCTGAGAAGCGGTCTAAAAGAGCTGGCCCAGTCCACTGATGTGTGAGGGAGGAATGATGTAGGCTTGGGCAATCCACTGGCGTCAATGGTAGTGATGAGATCGTAGAGGGCTTTAGGAAGGAGTACTACAGGTGGTCGGTTGAGGTTTTGGGCCCAGGAGCAGCTCTGGTGCAGTGGGGAGGCCTGTGTGGATGAGGAGCCAGGGGAGGTGGACTTGGATGAACGTCTCTGGCTGTGAGGACTATCTCCGGTCAGGGTGGGATGTAGGGAAGGCAGCTTGTCTGCTTTGTGAGGGGAGAAGTCAGTCAGGGCGGGATCCGGGCCAGGGAGTGCATTATTCGCTGCACGCCACCAGAGGGAGACAAAGAGAGTAAGATAAGTAATGGTGCTTAAAAACACATTCCTTGAAGAAATGCACTACATCTTGCAGGACAACTTAGAAGACAAAGACATTTAAATTTATAATCACCTAAAACATTTGTTCTTTAATAATAATGTAGTTATAATTTACATTATAGATCAAATATTAAAAATTAAACCCCATAACATAAACTCAAGTTTTAGTCCGTTTAAATCACTTTGGGACCAAGAAGTTACTGATATCGTACTATCAAAATGGAATATAAATAGCTTAATAATAAGATTTGTATACTCCACCCAGTTCATTATCAACACCTTTTTTATAATTAAAAATTGTTATTCTTTTTAACTGTATTTACAAACCATAAAACAGTAGCAAATAAACAGATAGACAGAAGCACTTAAAACTTTCAAAATTAAATAACGTTACTCCAGAGTAACACCTTAAATTTAATTCCACAAATATTTACTCCATCCTCACAGACCAATCACAAAAAAGTTACCCATGTCTGATTAAGATCTTGTAAGCATAAAATTAATCACTCTGGCAATGTAATAATTTGTTGACTGTCATTAGTCAACTGTGAATTATAACCTTATATCAAAAGAATAATCTAATTTTCTTCAGCTTCTTCAGAAAAAGGAGGGGGGCACCCATGACTTTGGTAATGTAGTTTAGAAAAGCGGGGTGTGTCCCTGGCCATATCACCTCCAGAATACCCATTCTTTTTGCCTAAAGCACTGCTGCTGAAGAATGTTTCACAGCAAGGCTTTCATCCTGTTAGACCATCTCAGAATTCTCTAACTAAAATTCTTTGTCAATTAGTAATTTTTTTTGTCAATCAGTTCACAAGTATTAATTAACTTTTTTGTGCTGTGCAACACTCTACCCCAGGAGTGACCTAGTGGGTCAGTGTCCAGCAGAGTTGGATGGTTCTGTGCCTCTAACATATTCAATAATCCCGACAATAACTTGGCGAGGTGAGCCAGGTGTTTCTGAGCAGGGAAACAATCAAAACCTGCTGGACTACAGGCTAGTGATCGACCGGTATATTGGTTTTGCCGATTAATCGGCACCGATAATTGATTCCCAGAACTATCGGTTATCGGCAAAAATAGTTTTTCAGGGATTACTTTTTGTTCAATTTTGATAGCATGTCTTTAATTTACCTCAATATATATTAATATATTCATATTTATTTCATATAGCACATTTTCATGATTCAGTACTGTTTTTTGTTTGTTTTTTGTAATAAAGTTCTGTACTATTTTACATGGAGTGTTGTGTTTTTATTTAGGTCTTTTTTTATTTTTAAATCCAGTATCCATTTTAAAAACCATCGGTTAATTAATCGGTTATCGGCAAGTACGGACCAACCTAGCTATCGGTATCGGTAAAATTCAATATCGGTCGACCTCTACTACAGGTCTCCATGACCTATGATGCTGCTCAGAAAACTCTCTAGCTTATGATGCTATTCAGGAAACTAATAAGCCACATACAATTATTTATTTTTAAACATGCAGAATTAATCTGCTTTGAATGACATCTGCAATACATGTGCTGTGTTTCAGTGATATGCAGACCAACTTACCATCCACAACCAGTTCTTCCTCCTCGTTGTCTGTGCTGCTGAGTTTGTCAGGGTCGCCCTCAGAGAGGTCACTGGATGTACGAGCCCCGCGCTGGCTATGAAGCTCTGTTGACACTAGGTAAGCTGCCAGGCCCAGCTCTTGCTCCAGGGCTGTCCGCTGTAGAGAACAGCAGCTCATCACCCTCTGGTCACAGTATTTCAGAGACCTGTCACAATGATATATACAACATACATTGGCATACAAAATAATGCACTTTAACAATCCAGTGCAAATAAATGTATCTGTATATTAATGGAGCTCTGCAAAATGCAAGTCACAAATACTACATGTCAAAAAGATCTCAAAAGATATAGATCTCAAAAGATACCTGGTTACTATTAAAATATTTCAAATGGGCGTTCCGAAATGTTTGAGGTAACATAAAATATAATCCCCAAAAAGAAACCAGGCCCCTGCATAATGTAATCATACTGTGCAGAGACCAAAGTTAATGCTGGCTTACTTGGTAACAAATTGCTAATTATTTCCCCAAATATACACAGAATTCTTCCTTACCTCTTGCGGCTACCACTAATAACACTGCATGCATTTATTATTTGAAGCAAACTCATAAGCTGCGTTTGATTTAGTCTCAGAAGAGGGAAGGGTTTTATCCTCTTGTAAAAACTAAATTTTTTTAGGTGAATTACTTCTGGCTGAACTTTCATAAATTCATGGGAGGAAGGAGCAGTAAATCTGAACAAAACAAACTGAACCGCAACCTTTGGCTATAATGATAAACTATTAAAGTGTCTCTTGTGTTGTATTGCCAAATGTACTCAAGTACATAATAAGTTAGATTTGAGATTTTCCAGTTTTTCAGCTGTGACATCAGGCAGAGCTGCCATAGTAGTGTTTCACTCAGTAAGAAAGTGAATGTGCAAAAGTAATCTGCAAGGTGAATTACCTTTATTAAACAGTGCAAACTCATGCAATGATAAATGTAACAAAATCATTAATGAAATAACAAAATCATGTCAGAAATATCCCACAATGGACAATGGAGTCCTTATGTCCATGTAAAATATATGTAGACATCTGTTGCCATTCTATGTTTTATGATCCTATATGCATGTAAATATAATGCCAAGATTATCAAAGATGAATTTAAATATTTGACCATTTTTTACTGCTTGTGTGCTGGATATATTCACAAGATAATATTACTTAAAGTTTGCTAATTGTACGTTTAAAAATCTTGCTGTGTTAGTGCATATATTCACACTAAGCTATTTGTTAACACTGATTTGTCCTATGTATTAATGTCTTGTAAATACTGCTGTAAGGCTGAGTTTCTGTTAGATGAACTGTGTGTACCTTGGCAGGGATTCCCCCATTGGATCCATGCCAGTAAAAATGAGGATGCAGGGCAAAGCTTCCAGCTCAAGGTATGTGTGAGGAGTCCATTCTGGGTCTTGGATCTTAAGCCACACCTTCATACATTTACAACCCACAGGCAATGACAATTAGCATGTGAGTGACCTATGCATGCAATCAAATATTTATGGATAATTAATATGTAAATTAGAATAATAAAAAAAAAATTGTCAGCATGGAATATTCCAGTGTTTTTGAACCTCATCTGTTGCATGTGTATCATACTGTGGACCAATAATTTAACTTATAACACACATGATAAAACATATTGGGACAGAAATTTTCTTCAGTTTTTCCCCACTGGCTTGCATTGTGTTTCAAGGTTTTCTATGCCTTTACAAGCTGAGAATGATATAAAAACAAAACTGAAACAGGCGTGGCTAAAAAGAATGGTTTAAAACAACACTGGAGTATTCCTTTACAACAAACATGCTAACACGAAAATAAAATTTGTGCATACCCGCAGCTGGTTGAGGAAGTGCTTTCCCAGTACAATCCCAGATTTTGGGTCCCCTAGCACAACTTCAAATCGTTCATGAAGCCCCAGATGATCTCGAACGCGGCAGAGACGCTGGTGTGCCAGAGATGCTAGGGCTGGAAAGGGAATCCGGAGCAGCAGCATGTGCCCATGGTGGCTGGGGCAGCGGTGTGCTGAGCCCAGCAGACATTGCACCATCTCCAGGGTCTCCACAGAGGTGTGCTTCTGCAGCTGGGCCTGGCCTTTAACCATCGCCATCAGAGCCACAGAGTAGTGCTGGAGCAGCACCTGAGTGCGGATAACCACGCTGTGCAGCTTAGGGAACCTAAGGGAGGAAAAGATGTCTCTCAGTGTGAGTAAAGTAATTCTGTTATCGTACTGTTAAGTGTTCATGTCAAATGAAGCATTAGTAAATAAAGCACTAATGTGGATGTACTTATGTGAATATTCTGATATGAATATTTTGAAATTATGCTGACAGTCAGAGGTGGGTAGTAAATCAGAGGAAAGTAAATATACTTTTGTTTTTGGAGGTTTTGAAGGCTAACATTACCACTCAAATATATGTCTGTGAGAGTACTATTCGTCATTTAAGTTACCCTGCTTTTTATTTTTTATTAGACCATTATATCAAAAAATAATAATTTAATTTGTATTCTTATTTTATTCATACTTTACCTATTCAATGTCATTTTGGTTAGGGTTTTAATTTAAATTTAAGAGTTCTATATAACAACACACACTATAACTATTTTGCATGTAATGGGTCCCTTTACACGCCATTTCAAAACAAAAAACATCAAATAAAAGCAGGGACTCCTTAGCTATGCTTTACAAATGCCTGGGGGTCCTTAGACCCCACGTAGAAAGCCCTGGCATTAAATAACACTTTTTTTTCTACCTGCTATTCTCAGAATCAGTACTTTGAAGCCTATGCACAGAATCAGATTTGAACAAATGAGCATTGTAGTACTTACAGGGTAATTCTAAGTCAAATGAGTATTAAGGGATTAAAGGATTGTTAGTGATGTACCTCTCCTCCAAAGCAGTTACCATGCTCTCAAATGAACTGTCAAAACGCAGCAGAGGGAGGCTGTTTCCAGAGCGTGTGGACTCCAACAGCTCAGACAAACCAAAGTACCTCGTTTTCTCGTGGTACAGATCCACATCCTTCATACAAAGGCACAATACACTCCTGTCTTAATGCATTGTTTGGAGATCTTAATGACAACAGAATTGAATTGATTGCAGATCTTTATTAATTGAAATGTATACTTACATTATTGAACGCTGATGGCCAGTGGATCTCGTTATATGGACTGATGCGTGTGTACTGAGTCTGTAGGGCAAAGGGGAATGAGGTGACCTGGAGGGTTAGGATGTTGGCTGCCTCTTGAATCTGCCTGCAGTTCAGCAGGTTGTCCACAAGTCCTGAGGTGAAATCTCCTCCTAACCTACTGTACTGTCCACTGCAAAAGACCCAACAAGTATGGCAGATTTAATAACAGCCAAACAGGTACCTCTAGACAGATGCTGGAGGGGAGAGCCCAGTTACCTGCTAATGTCCCAGTGTGCATGATCATGCACCAGTATGAAGAGGGTGTAGGGATTCAGCTTTGACTTCTGAATAAGGCTGTTGATCTTTGCCACTGCAGCCTGGTCCAACTTTACCACATACTGTTCAGCATCCTTTAAGGACAGGCAGTCCTGGTGCAAGCCTAACTCTTGCAAAACCCCTATAAATGTACAAGACGCTTTAGAAATTTTAGAAAAATCTAACTGTATCAAACAAAAATATATTAGTGAAGTTACAGAAGGTCAACCCAATCAGTGAAGATCATTTTTTAATAAGGAAATAAACAGGTGAAAATATTTCATGTTCTTTCGCGCTAATTCTAAAGAGAATTAATCAGATTAGCTAAGAGAAGGCTGATCCTCTACCTGAGTTCCACAGGTGCAGAACCACTTGCTGGAAGGTCACTTCGGATGGAGGTACACAGATCAGGAACTCTACCTTGTCGAAAGAGCCCAGGTCCAGGTTGTGAGTGCTGGAGTCAGCAATGGCACACACATGGGACAGAAGCTTTCGAGCCATTGCAAGCTGAATGGGACGAATCTCACGCCACTCTACCCGGTACTCTGTCATGGACATTTCTTATGTCAGAACCAAACTTCCACAAAACATCCACAGAACAACAACTTCACAGGCGAAGGGAGAAACAACCATAAATTAACAGAAATTTTGGTCAAACTTATTTTTATTTTCTATTATTTCTTTTATCATGGCATTTTCGTGCAATGCAAATGTCAAATGGTGTTAAGTAAAAAAAAACCAAAATGCCCTAAATGGATATCCAATGAATTGCATTCCCTTCAATAATCTTTTGGGGGTAATTCAAGTTCAATATTGAGGTTTAAAGTAAAGTCATGTACATGAAAATCACCTGTACATTCTCCTGAGGCTTCCTGTCCATAGCCTTGAGGAGAGTGGCTAATATTCTCTGGGCTGGTTTTAGCTAGCAGGGCTTCGACATCTCCATCTTAAAAAAAAAAAAAGAATCAAAACAATAAGCTAAAGCTGGGACAATATGGACTCTCATTTTTACTTACAAAAAATTGACTTACCTGGACCTAGGGTGCTAAAGTAGGCCTCTAGTTCTGCAGTCATCCCACTGGAAAGCTCCTGAATAATCTCTCTCATGCAGTCGCCGGGCGGGAGCATGCTCTCTGCAAGTGATCGTGACTGGTGCTTCCCTAAAAGATAAATAGTTGAATAATGTACATATAATTAATTATGTACAGTCCTTTATCTTCTCTACCAAACAAAAGAGACATTAATTCAGCATATGGTCACTGTTGGAATCAAACTCATATCTCAGTTTTTGCTGCTGTTTTTTTTCGTTTGCTTGATTTAAACACTGTGTAAAAATTAAATGATAAATAGACCAAATGGTCCAAACTTGGAAACTTTCATTTTATGTTATTTTTTCAATTTATTTTTTCAATTTTAGAGATGCTTTATCTTGACAGCAACAAAACAATTGCTCTAAGGGCTTTTCTGATAGTATGTAGCAAGTAAGCACATCTTCACTGAGATATACTACTATTTAAATATCACAGCTTAAATGCTTAAAACAATGCTTAAAATATAAGAATAATTGTTTGGGAACTGAGAAGATGAATGTTGAATAAAGACAGATATTACAAACCAATATATCGCCTTTTCTAAATAAAAACTTGTTTGTGTCTTTCTTGCAAGTGTGTTGTCATCCCTGTCCAGCAGCTCATCATGAAACATACATACTCAAGATTTTCAATATTTTAAATCTGTTTAAAATTCTCAAAGAGTTAAAAGCAAATGAAACTGAAAAGATTACTTTAATACAAAAATAGGTACAATGTTTCTACTAGCTAGATTATGCAATCAATGGATGTGGTAAGAGCCAGCCAACAATTATACAACAGATAAATGAATGACATGGATCAATATGGACAATGTTTGATACTACACTGACATGACTGCACGCTGTGAATGCAAAATGACTT
The DNA here is from genome assembly GCA_037832545.1 of Rhabdalestes septentrionalis. NCBI lineage: Eukaryota > Metazoa > Chordata > Actinopteri > Characiformes > Alestidae > Rhabdalestes > Rhabdalestes septentrionalis. The sequence continues at coordinate 5,580 of JBBMFX010088992.1, read as the reverse complement.
GCAATTTAAATGCGTAAAAAGTTTTGGTGAATGGTGGATGGAAATTGTTTAGTGATTGGCTTGCATTACTGTATTTATTTATTCGGAATTAATTAATGCTTTTTTTCAATGAGTTCCACAAATCCAATTTGTTGTTTATTTAAACCCCAGAACATTTGAAATTCAAATAAGCCTCTTACCTGTTACCACTACACAGGACTCTGTCTCATGGCTCCTGCCTATGCAGATGATAACCACATAATGGGTCTGATTTAGCTTGCCATCTGTTAGCTTTTGGAAGGTGTCATCTAGTGCCTCAGCCACAGAGGGTGCTGTGTCTACTACCAAGACACTCTCCCCACAAGAGCTGGTGGCCAGCTTGGCCAGCCAGGGAAGCTGGGTGGGGGAAAGGGGTTGAGCCAAGCCTGGCAGAGGGGTGGGGAACTGTGGGTGGCTTTGCTGGTACTGCCGGATCTCTGTCAGGTGTGATTCACGCCAGGAACGCATGAGGATCTGTTCCAAGTCTTCCATCAGGGGAATTTGATCGGGTGCTGAGGTCGTACACATGCACATAAAAAACATGGATTATTACTTACTGATGCCAGTGATATATTTGTAACTTTGTACCAAAACTAACTGACAAATGTCCATTTAGACTAGAGGAACCATTGGGATATTGAAATAATGCAATGAGTGACAGTGTGCATCATAAGAGGGAACATGTAAAGGTAAATTAAGAATCTATGTAGTAATTAATGTAGTTATATTTTAAAGTAATTCTCTTTTAAAGATTAAGTCTTGTGAATTAAATGTTACATCAATTAAAAACTCCTACGCAGATTCCCAGACCTGCATATTTTGTATTTTTAGCTCAGTTGATTGGACACTAGCCTATGGACACTATGTTTAACTCTGTGGTTGTAGATTTCTCTCTCACCCAGCTGCACCAGGTAGTAGACTGTCAAGAGGACCTGCATCTCTGTGGATAGAGGCTGGACAGACGAGGCTCCGTATTGCTCATAGACGTGTGGGAGCGCCTGGGAGCTGCGGTAACATGCTTGTAGATGCCCGTTTACTAGCACATCACTTGTGTTCCCACATAGTCGCGGAAGAGCCCCATGACCTATAGGCATGCACAAGAACACACACACCATTTGTTGTTTAGGATCTGGAGTTACAAACAATGATACAAACGCTCACCTTTTTGATCCGATTACTACTGTGTGTAAAACTAAAAATTTACGTAAATTTTTCCTTATGCTTTAAAGCAATAATTTGATGAAACCACAATATAATGACGTCTTAATATAATTTAGTTACTAAGTAACTGTGTTGCCCCCACAATCCCATGGATAAGTATTTCTGCCTGCATAGTACATAAATATGGTTTGTCTGACCTTGTGTCAAACTTTCAAGTAAAAATCTTCAATAGAGTTGATTCTGACCTTGTAAGATATGCTGCTCAATGACTGATCTATAAAATGGTGCATTGCACAATACAGTGGAAGCTATAACTTCTGAATGGTGTCTGTTATTTCATCCATTTGTATAGGGAAAGGTAAAATTGCAAGATGAAGAATGCATCTTACCTTTAAAAATAACTGGCCGTAGTCCACAGATCTGGAGCAGATTATCAGGCACTGTGATGGACTCTCCAGGGGGCACGGGAGGTGAGGACCCCTGAGACACACATCCTGAAGACCCACTGTCTACTGCATGTGCAAACACAAGCACAGTCATTCAGAACTGGATATCAATAGCACAAATTCAGCTCATTAAACTTTTTTCTATACCTTCTTTTTCAACTACAGCTGTGGCTCATGTCAGAAATGAATGTGAGGTGTTAGGATCACGTAAGACAAATGGACACCCTACACTTTTTTTTAAAGAATAGGGCATAATTCTGACTGTAATGCAACCTAAAGTAATCAAGAATCGCTGGCTTTAATATCATGAACTCTATGACTAGTAGTACAAGCGCTCTTAAATTTAGTCCAAATCTTTCTCCATTTTTAAATAACATTTTCACATACAGTGTTTCTTTTGGAGTCTATTCAAGATCTGAAGCAAGTGTATGTTTTATTATTATGCGGACCTGTGTTTTACAGACTGTGTAAACAGGACAAAAAATATGAGATTGAAGGCCTTAGTGCATGGAGCAGATTTTATGTACCTGCTTTCGTGTCGTTAACTGTGGTGGAGGTGGCAGGTCTATTAACAGTTTCGGATGGTGCTGATGATTCTGGGGACCAGCCTTTGTGTCTCTTTTTGGGTGGTCCGGAGTTAGCCATGGAACCTTAAAGAAAAGGTCATTTTACCTTTACTGACAAAAAAAGCTTTACTGACAAAAAGTTCAATTAAATCAGTTACATATTTTTAAGGATGCACAAAGACACCAGATTCATATGGCTTTTAGCAGATAATTAACATTAGATGGGTGTTTGGACTGAACTGATATTTGGACTGTACTTAAGCTGGGCCACTGCACAAAAATGTCTGCATGTTACTCATTTTATTGCACTTGTCAGTCTCTAATGGACTTGCATCAGCCAACAATTGGAAATTACAATAAAAATTAAAATAACATGCAAACTGCCAATCACTGCTGATGCATCCAAAATGTATTTTAACTGATGTTTCAAAATGATGTCTATCAGAGAAAAGTGAGTTTCAATGTGGTAGGAAGCAGCCACTGGGTTGTACATTAATCTAGCTGTTAATGTGAAATGTGTGTTGGTGCATGTGTGTGTGTGTGGTAAGTTGTGCTAATACCACAGAACTACACCAAATCCTACTACCATCTGCATGGGTTGTGAAGGAGAGCTCACACTTTACAAAGATGCTAACTTCAAGACATAAAAAGTTTTTTGTTTTTACAGCAGTTCTTTATGGAAGTGACACACTAAGATAGAAAACTTTTTATTGCCCCAAGTGTTGAATAATAACACCCAGTGACTACAAAAGCAGGGGAGGAAAAGGACTAGACAATACAGCTGGAGATCTTCCTAAAGCTATTTAAAGAGGGGGCTTTCTTTCAAGGAGGTGTGAAGTCTGACAATGTGGGGGGTGTTGCCCCAAAACCATTCCCTCCTGTATGAGGGCAATAAACTTTTTTTTTGTTGTTTTGATGTTGTATTTTACATCATTACATGATGTATATTTTTTATCTTTAACCAGGTAGACATGTTAAATTTTTTTGTGAACATACTAGTATACATTATATACATTATACATACAAAACCACAAACATATAATTGATCCTATGATCCTAAACTCAATAAAATCTAAAACTCTTATGTTTTTATTGCCGTTTCTGTCTAACTTTTTTCTAAACAAAATTCAAATGAAATATATAGATTACTATAAATTCTGAATGTTTCTGAAATTGTTCATGGCTTGGTTTGTCAAGAAATCTTAGTGGTATTGTCGGCAAATTAACTAATAACAATACATAACAGGCGAGCAAATAGTAGATTTTTAATAGTAGTTTTTTTGTGGCGTTTTACGCTGATACTGATACACATTTGAAACTTAATATAATCGACCAATCCTGGTTGGGACAAATTTGAAAGGGGTTGAGAAGTGTAACCTATGACTGTAGGCCTTCCTGGACCATGGGCTGCCAGGGTTGGTTGGGCCATGGGCTGCTGAGGTGCTGGAACATAGCTTCCATTGGTCATGGGAGGGGAGGTTTCCGATGCATGGAGATGAGTATTCAGATCTGTGGAAAATTCAGTCAGAAAATTCCATATAGATCTCAACCAAAATATATCATTAGTTTAACAGTTGTTTAACAACTAAAAATGTATCTAGCACTATGGAACACTGTACCTGTGTAGCTGGCTGAGTTTAAGCCCACATGTACAGAATTAGGCAGCAGGTCACTGGCTCCAGAGCCAGGCGGAAGCTCCTCTTGGCCTCCAGACCCATTAGAAGTGGTCTGTCTTACACGGCTATCTACATATAGATCAGCATAGATAAGAAAATAAAACCATGTTCATTATTGTAAATTTTAATTCCTTTAAATACTTAAAAAACAGAGGTTATATTTCCCTGTGATGCTAACCCAGCCAAATTAAGTCTAACTTCTACATTTTTAAATGCACTGACATTGGCAGAAATACAAGAAAAACTAATAGCCTCAGACAAAAATTTCCCGTATTCTACTAAATAATGTTGCATAATGTCATACCAAGGTTTCAATAGGGTGTTTTAACTTACTAAAAGTGCATACTGTAATTGTAATTAGTAGCAAGATATCTTGTGTGGTACTTTGTCCATTCTGGGCATAGTTTACCTATTCCTTTCCAGCAGATGGTTGGACCTTTTACCAGCACACCCTGGGAATTGCGGAGCAGGCGGTATTTTAAGTGCTTCTGCTTCTTAGGCTGTGTGGTCAGTTTTAGGTTGATGTGGTTGGAGAACTCAGTGAAGTAGCGGAAACCTTTCTCGCCACAGCCCATGCAGTTCCCTGAGAAGCCTAAAAACATAGAGCAAAGTTGTGAGCTCAAATAAAGAAAACTGAATAGATATCAAATTCCCGTCTGAACTATTTTCTGGCTTGTGTAATCTATGGTGGTGTTTCTACTCTTTGGTGCTTTCAAAAGTGTAGTGGAAATCAGCTGAAAATGTACCTTGCTGTTTCACAGAAGCCCGGTTTCCATAGTCACAGTGGGTGCAGAACTGATGTGGAGGCCATAGAAACCATAATCGAAGAGCTAAAAATGGCTCTGTGACTAGCACGAGTTTGCCAGCAACAGGCTAGGGTGCCCTGACCCAACTACAGTGAGAGTAAACAAGTACTCAGACACTTTTATTTTTTTGATTTATATAGTTCCATTTAATTTTTATTAGTACTAATATGCTGTAAAAACATACAGCTGAATGTGAAAACGAACGCAATACTTGAGATATACAAATGTTTTGGCACCCTTTCGTTTGATCCACTAATTTTTGTAGGGTTTAAGACTTTGCAGGGTGTAGTGCTTACACTCAATCTGCATGGGTTAGGATCTGAAACTATAGACTGACTGACTCTTATAAAGCAAGAGAAGACTCTAAAAGACATTAACTAAATACTTCCCTTTTTTTCATTTTCACTTTCCAAATAGAAAATGGAAGTTAAGAGGTGGAACTCTGTTAAAGTGAAGACCGTTAACACTGTGAGGTCACAGAGAGTCCTCAATGGGGTTATTTTTGGTTTTCGATTTTAGGTTCTCTTTTTTTGAAATAAGTATTATTGTGTCCTTTGTTACATGTAGGGATGCTATTGTTAAGGTTTTAACTGTATTACTTCTGCTATTGATATCACTTATCGATTCGGTACTTTAACGGTATTCTAAACATAAAATCTATCAAAGGAACCTGTCCTGTGCCTCACCTCACTTCCCTAGGCTTGGTATCCCCTAGGAAGGCTGCTGCCACACAGGCAGCGTGGAGAGCATGAGCAATCCGTGTATCATCCTTTCATTCGATTTTCAATATGAAACCAAACCCAAAACAACCGAAAAACCACTCGTATTTGCAGTTTTTGTTTCCAAAACCAAAACGACAAAACAGATAACGGCTCATTTTCCGATTTCTCATTTTGAACTCAAATCA
>JBBMFX010088984.1:0-10027 GCA_037832545.1 Rhabdalestes septentrionalis | reverse complement strand
CACACACACACACACACACACACACACACACACACACACACACACACACACACACACACACACACACACACAGAGGTACTCTGCTCCTGTTCATTAAATGCCACTGGCTCTGGTGCTGTGCTGTGTCCACGGCAACGCTGTATCAGGACAGTGTTTTCCAAAGGCAGCATCACACAGCGCTCAGCATCATTCTCATCAGTGTCGCCATGGAGATGGTACCAACATGCAATAATGTGACTGTCGCCATAGACATGTTAACAACAGGCAATAATGAGTCACCATGGAGATGTTGACATAGGGTGGTAGATGTGTAGAGTGCCAGTGGCCTTGTGGGTAAAACACTTGGCTGTGAACTTGATGATCTTGCAGTTGCAGGACCCCGACTTTTCCACCACTGAGTCCCTGAGCAAGACTCTCAACCCTCAGCTTCTCCAGGCGACTGTAACTAATGACTGTAACTCAGTTGTTACTATTGTTAAAAACATGCAATAATGTGACTGATGCCATGAAGAAATTCCCAACATACACAAATATGCTACCAAGGAGATGTTCCCAACATACACTGATGTGTCGCCATGGAGATGTTAGCTGCATAAAATAGCATTAATGTGGCCACATTAGTGACGTACATTATGAGTGTTTCCATGGACGTGTGGACAGTGTACGATACAGGAAGTGGACATCTAGTACAGTAGTGTGTGTAGTGAGTGTGTGGCTGTGCACACATTATCAACATGAACATGAACGTCACATGAAAACTCTGTAAGAGCTGCCATGAACACATTATGTCATATAATAATGTGTGTTTTGACACGTTAAGAACAAAGTTTCACTGAAATAGGGAGTAAAACAGCGAGTGACCCTCAGAGCAAAACACACTCACACACACACACAAATGTGTAATATGAGCAGCAACGTTGGACTCTTCCAGTTCAGCGAACACATATACTGGATAATTTCCATATGAGTCAGCCTCTGACCCACCGCACACACACACACACACACACACACACACACACACACACACACACACAAACACACACACAGCCCCACTACTGCTCCATCCAAACACATGCGAGCCTCAGTAATGCTGACACTGTATGACAGGCAGAAGGGATGTGCAGTTTCTCTACACACTCCAGTCTCACTGCTCCAGCAGTTCGGAGGACGACTGGACGATGAGACGGGGAGAACATGAGCACTTTGGAGTTTGTGGAAGATCTGACTGCTTTTCAAGAGAGAAAATGCTGCCCACCTACTAATGTGGTGCCAACAGTGCACATAAATCCCAGTCTCTGATTAAATCTCTCTCTTCCACCATAAGTGGTGTTAGAGCTACTTTCAGGTACCTCTGGACTCCTGTGTTCCACTTGAGGAGGCAAAGTGATCAGAGAGTTGCGTCTTTTAGCCCCAGACACCATGCAGAAACCTGTAAGACCAACCGCAGGCTAGCATGAAGTTTATAGCAGACACACTCGCAGTGTAATTTTTTTTTATTGGTTTATAGATTCAAAGACCTGAAACTTAATTAAACAACATCTTAATGATCTGTCCATGCTAGCTAAATGGCTTACTGTCCACACTACAAACTATTATCAAAACTACTGCCCAAAACAGTAGTCATTTTATTTTAAGTACAGTTGAATTGTGTAAAGTAGTTGTATTATTTAAATGACAGTTGTGTTGTTCAAACTACAGTCGTGTTATTTTAAGTAGTCATGTTATGTAAAGTCTTGTGATGTTTTTTAAACTACAGTGATGGGGTGTTTCCAGATCAGCATGAGTGAAATATCGCTTTAACACTCACTCTGCCATGCTAACGCTAATGAGCACCAACATTCTTTTCTGTCTGGTCCCTCTGTAATTTGACCTGCAGTAACACTCACACACACACACACACACTGTACCTTGAGACAATAGCAATTACACATTCAACTGTAGTGGTTTGAAGTTAAAATGTAATGGTGTGTGTGTATGTGGGATAGTGTGTGTGTGAGAGAGAATCAGCACCACTTGGTTCTCTTTGTGTAATTATTTTGTGTCTGAGCTGTAATTAATGTAGCTAGGCTAATATTAGCCCTGCGCTAAATAATTGATCTATCTGCTCTTTTGTATCTGAGCGGCTTCAGAGTCCGAACCACTCCGTTATTCTCACATTCTCTCTCTTTATCTCTCTCTCTCCCTCTCTCTCTCTCACACACACACACACACACACACACACACCCATGGCCCTCTTGGACCGGGTCAGTTTTGATGCACAGTATTTGATTTAAAAGAGTTTTTTCCTCCACATTTTAATGAGTCAATAGTCAGATATCAAAACACACCTTTAATGAGTTCCTTACAGCTTCTATTTTTAATGCGTCCAATCAAGTGCTTTCAGGTTGATCAATAAAACAAACCAATTTTAATAGATTAGCCTCATAGCTTCAGTGGTAAAGCTACTGAAGTTGGTCTTTGGCTGATCGGGCTTTAATGATTAAAGATTCAAATAATTAGACTCTTGACAGATTCCTAGAAGACCTCGATTCATCAAAAGACCCAGTAACTCACCTGCAGCTGTGATTGGTCACCCTATCAGAAACACTGTGACTGGATAGAGGTTCATTTGCAAATTGCAACCTTCAGCGATTAACAGATAGTTTGCTGTGGAGCTCAAGTTCACACATATGATTCTGCTCTGAAGTGCTGCTTTAATGTGAGACTCAGGGTGACGAGTGAAAAAGAGAAATTGTGTGTGTGTGTGTGTGTGTGTGTGTGTATGAGTTGACATATTTGTATATTTGTTGCAGTTATTTTTGTTATTGATAATGGAAACTGGCCCAGCTGAGCCTCAACACAATAATAAAGAAAGAAATTCTGTACAGGTGAAACATCTCACACACCCTCCACTGCTATAGTCACCTGTCAAGATAGACAGACTTGTACTAAAAGATCTGAAACCCAAGACTACAAAGTATAACTATTAATGATAAGTGTGTGTGTAAATGTGTGTTTAAATTAAAATGTGAGTGTGTGTCTGTATGTAAATGTGTGTTTAGGGTCAGCTCGGAGGTCGGAGTCAGGTCAGATTTTAAGTGCTGCATAGGAGACTGAAGTTGCATTTGTGTGTGTAGCCGTACAAACCTCAGCATGTTCATATAAAAACATGCTGAGGTCTCACACAGACAAACACATACACACTCTCACTGTGGCACATACATACACTCACACACTTCCAGCTGGAACACAGAATAAAAACTACATGGAAAAGCAGTGTGTGTTTGTGTGTGTGTTTGGTTACCTTGGTCTCAGTGCCCAGTAGTTTGTAATCCGTTTCCTCTGTGGTCCCAAACAGTGAGTTTCTGATCATTCCGAACATGCTGAAAGTGTGTGTGTGTGTGTGTCTCCTGCAGTGATGCTGACACACACTCAGCCTCGGAAGGTCTGATCACTGTAAAAGACCGTGGCTCCAAACCCAACTGCTCAGGATCATCAGACAGCGTTGAGTGTTTGTGTGTGTGTGTGTGTGTGTGTGTGTGTGTGTGCGTGTGTTTGTGTGTGTGTGTGAGTGTGCTGGTAACTGTGCGCTTCCAGCTCTGGAACAGAATGAAATGAAGAGATATAAACACCCTCCCTCTCTTTCTCTCTATCTCTCCTCCCTTCTCGCTCTCTCTGACACTTCCCTCTTCTCTCTCTTCTGTGATTATTGTTCTCTGTCAATTTACTCTGGAAGATTTTGATGTTTTCATATTTAATCCAGAAACACACACACATCTTTTGACATGACAGATTAAGCACTGGTGATTTTCCATTGGTTAGTTCTGTATTCAGCCTGGAGATCAGTGATGCATGCACACATATATATATATAGTGTGTGCAGTATAGAACAGTGATGTGTGTGTGTGTGTGTGTGTGTGTGTGTGTGTGTGTGTGATGGCATGCAGCATTGCTTTAGGCCCAGAATGTTTCCATGATAAGCTGAATTACTCATCTATGTGTGTGTGTGTGTGTGTGTGTGTGTGTTGTGCTGATGAGCATTTTGTTTTCAAATCTGTAAGAGAAAAAAAGGGATGGAGTGATGGATGGAGGGATGGACTGTTTTAGAAGAGACTCACACTGATGGAACCCTGAAGGAGAGATCTGTCACTTCTACTGAATCACAGAGCGAGAGAGAGAGAGAGAGAGAGAGAGAGAGAGAGAGAGAGGGAGAGAGAGAGAGAGAAGTCCCTCTATATACTTTATTCATTTTTGTGTAAATAAATATTCAGGTAAGTAAATAAACAGCTGTAGTGATGCAGATCTCTGGCAGGTCTCAGATCATTCCAGCAGATGATAGGTGGTGTATTGAGATGAGATGAGCGAAGCTGCAGTGGGTGTGTCCCACTCAGACACACAGACCTGTCAATCACCTAACATTTTTCCCCAGAATAATAACAAGGTCAAGAAAGATCCTCTTCCTTCCCATTATTTCAGCTTCAGAGACAGACTCACCCCTCACACTGCTCTTAAAGAAGAGTCTGTTCTATATATGTGTTTATGAAGTTAATCTGCTTTGTCTATTGCTCTCCAGACTGTTACTTAATAGCCCCTAAAAACAAAAATGTCCTCCATTTTTTATTATTGAAGAGGTATTTTACTGATCTACGGTGATAAGCATGGCATAACTGAATGGGTTTTTAATGTAAAATCCTTCACAGTTAATTTTAAACTCATGTCAGGCCAAAGCCCCCTGTATGAGCAGCTTGAATTCAGTGAAATATCTCCATCAAAAACTGGATGGGAGAAGGGAGGCTCTAGCCAGGTACACAGTTTCGAACTCAATAGCCTGCAAGGCACCCATCTGAACTCTGAGTGAACTATCAGGACACAGACCATTAAAAAGAAAACGGCTGCAGCTTATAAGGGTAAAATGGATGCAGGACCAGATAAGAAAGCAGGTGTCCAGACAAAACATGCCAGAAAAGGGGGAGATAGGCAAATCAAGAATACATTTTAATTGGACAACAGGCTACTGGAGGTGTAAACTGAAATATGAATCTGTAGTTATTGGTTGAAATCATTGGGGAGGGATAGGCAAATTACGTGAAGGAGACACCTTATTTTTGTATAGGTGTGACGAAGCTAAAATGATAAGAGAAATGAACTTTATTGGATAATGCAAGCAGGTGACCCAATGCAAAACAAGTAATGAAATCCCAAATGTCTCTATTGGTAGAATATCGATCAGTTGTGTGTGTTGCGAGGGAAGGTGCTTGGATTTTAAAAGTGTATAAAAACTCATGTAAGAGCCCAGTGGAGGAGAGCGAGCGACGGACTGGAGACGAAGCAGCTCCCACGGGCCGCAGCTGAAACTTTGAATAAACCAGCAAACATCGTATCTGACTCCATATGATTTCTTGGACTAAGGAGTTTGGGACTGAAAAAGTCTTTGAAGCTAGCTCATTAGTTTAGCTTCTCCCTTCGACATTATTCACCCCAATAAAAGCTGACGTGTGACTGGACGGTGGGGGGAAGTGGGGGAAAAGGAATTAAAGAACAGTTTGTCTATTTATTAATTAATTTAATGAAGACAAACATGAAGAAACGGCAAAGCAGACCCGGAGGAGCATCTACTCCCCCTACAGGGCAAACCATGAAACTGCAGCTCTATATCTACACCCTCACTGCATCAATCACCTCTACTGTGAGTAGGACCTCTGTGTGTGTGTGTGTGTGTTAGTTAGATAGACATGAAGTGCTCTGATTGACTGGAGCCATATTTTCAGGGCTGCAATGTGGGAGTGTGTGTTCTCTCCTTCGGTCTCAGATCCAGCAAAGTCCAGCTTAAAGTCCACAGTCCTTCCTCATAATGTTCCTCCTCTTCACTTCTCCCAGCCCTTCCCTCCCGGTTGGGTGGGGAGTCTCAGCCCCACCAGTTGAGCAACCTCCTCGGGGTCGCGCTCACCCCGCCCATGGAACTGCTGGTGGAGCTGCAGGTGCAGACGTGTGGACTCCAGCAGACACAGGTACATCTGACTCGTGTGCAGAGCCTCTTTCTGAGCACGACAGTAACGCTCACCTGTCACCTGAACACATACACACACAAGTAAGTAAACAACTGGATAAAGGAGCTCTAATCTAGTCTGAAGTAAAAGTGCTTTGAGCTGTGTGGGGTGTAAGTGTTTGTTTTCTGCAGATGTTTGTTTTTTTTGTTTTTTGTTTTTTGGGGGGGGTATTTTCTTTGTTCAGAATTGGCAGAGTGCAGCATCGAGCTCAGGACAAGGAAAGCCAATCAGTTTCTGGTTTAAACACTCTTTCATATAATTCTTAACTGAAAATGGGTCAAATTCACCAGCAACATCAAAAGAGGGTTAAACACACTCACTTACTCACTCCTCCCACACTAGCAGCATAAACATACAATTATTTTATTATTAATTTGTTTCGATTATCATCATGTCAATTATTGTATTCGTCATTATTATTATTATTATTATTATTATTATTATTATTATTCTTATTATTATCATCATCATACACACATTTTAAAAACATTAGATAATGTCCCCCGGTAACGCTGTGTCCTTCACTCAGAGTGTGAGCCTGTGTGTGTGTTTGTGTGTGTAAGAGAGAGAGAGAGAGAGACAGAGTGTGCGTGTGTATCTCACCTTGTTGTTCCTGAACTGTTCTCTCAAGTGTGTGTAAGCCATGCTTTGTGTGTATTCAGACCCCTGCAGGTGCCTTAGCTCCTTTAACACACTACGATACACACGGAGCGCTGATACACCCGCCATCACAAACGCTGACATCCACACACGGTCGGAAATGACGCGCAGATCTGGTCATGAGTGCGGAGCGCAGAGCGGAGCTGTTCAGAGATCAGAGAGTGTTTACATATTCATGTGGAGTCCGTCTCGGTTAGGAAACACACACACACACACACACACACACCCACACACACACACGATCATTGCCGCTTTAGCGCCCAGAACCGGACTGTTTTCTGGAGTCATCTAATCGATCTCCGAGCGTATCGATTCCCCCGTGAGGGTCAAATCCAATCCCTATTAACTCCCCACGTAGTGCCCCAAGTCCCTCCAACACTCTTCCTAGTGTCATAAATCTCTACTAAACACTGCTAGTGCCCCAAGTCTCTACATACACGGCACGCTATACATAACGATCAGAAATTTGTATGTATACACCAACAATACTCCCTTTCCTGGGTTTGGTTCTATTTCTTTCTCTCTGGTCATCTGATGATAACGAAACAACATATAAAATGTAGTTTTGTTGACGAATAAGAACGAGACTAAATGTTGTTTACAAGATAAGAACTATGCTAAAATGTCTCTTCATTTTCCTTGACTAAAAATAGTTGAGAATGTGTGTTATAACGGCCCACGTATTTATAAAAATTTAAATTTAAAACGGGCTTGGGCAGAAAATTACAGCTAGCACACTATTGTTCTTCTCAAGTTTTATCTTGTTAAGTTTTATTATCTTTATTCTTCCTCCGTTCAACTGTTTTGGCCCCCTACTCCTCCCAGCAGTGGCGGAGCTAGACTTTTTTACTTAGGGGGGCCAGGGGGGTGGGGGCAAAAACTATTTCAGGGGGGCCAGTATATATCATCTCTCCCCGGCTGTGAAACTACATTTGCGTTTCGGCATGTTAGTGAAACACAGCTCTTGCAGCGCAGCTCCTCGTTTGTTTAGTTTTGTTGATTGGGTCAGACAGGACACCGTTGCTGATACATAGCACTACTTAGAGTGCTAAGTACTGCAGTGCACAGGAAGAAATTAACAGTTAAGATATTTTACCGATTGCAGAATTCAGCAAGCTCTTCTCAACAAGACGTGCGGTTAGAGTGCGGTGCCGAGACAGGGGGGGCATCTGGGGGGGCCAATAAGGTTCCGGGGGGGATGGGGGTGGGGTGGGGGGGGGATGCCACCCCGGCCCCTGCCCTGGCTCCGCCACTGCCTCCCAGTGCTTTCGAGATAGACACCATTCCAATTCTGAAACGTTGGGCCCGATCTGTAATAGTGTGTTTGTTCACAGCTTTTTTGCTACGTCTTGTCGTTCATTTGCTATTCCCGTTATTCGGGCGAAGAAATGTGGCAATACTATTGGCACCCTGAAATTTCAGATAGTACTGCTCGGACATGCTTCATCTGCAGCACACCTAACTTCATGTGATATCTCAGGTAAACTTCACCTACAAACACAATTGGGGATGACCTGCCCTCGTCTTTTCCTTCTCTTTCGCTTATCCCTTTTTTCCCAATTTACTTCCATTCATTTTAACCCCAAGGAAATGCATGCAGTTTCAGAAAAAGAAACTTTCAGGCTCAATGCAGTGACCAAACCTTATGAAACTTCATATGAGACCTCAGGCCACACCCCCAAAGACACACATTTTTAAACTGAACAATATGGACAAAAGTATTGGGACAGAGCTCTCATAAAAATATGTGAACAAAAGTATTGGGACACACACACTAATGTTATCTTAATGCTCATCGTTGCCAATGTTAACACTAACATTGATGCTAATGCTAATGCTGTGTTCTACCTTTGAGTAAGCACAATTAGCTTTTTCCCTGTGGAAATATGGTTTAGTTTCATCTGTTCTGTTTGCAAATGTTCTCATTAATTCCTTTAGTCTATTGTCATGCAAGCCCTTATTATTTTTGCTTTGCTATTTTAGTATTTGTGTGGTGAGTAGATTTTGTCCGTGCACAGGTGCGTAGCCTCACAAGCCCCCTGTTTTCATCGGCAAACTATGGGTGAGATCTTAATTTTTTTGGCTTTTACTCGACTAACCCTTAAATAACCCTTAAATAAAAATTGACATTTACAGCTTATTTGAAGCTTATTTGTGTTTGAGTCGAAAATAGAGACTTCTAACTTAAAAGGAACTTTTGTTTTGTGACCATCTGTCTGGTTGAAACACCCTCCTCTCGTCAACATGGCGAGAGAGAGAAAAACTGTCTGTGGGGATAACTAACTAAAGAAGGCCTTCATGTACAAACTTAATAACTGTTAAACATATTGGCCGCCTGTGGTTAACGGAGCGGGTAAAGTCAGTAAAGGTAGATTTTGGAAGAGTAGCATGAGAGTCTGTAGTTCATAACAACTGGAACAACAATCTCCACCGGAACTTGGAACAGCTCTTGCCCTGAGTTCTATGTAAGTTTACTATGTATGAAGTTAAAGTTGAGACTCAAGCATACCTGGCCATAGCAGCCTAGCAAGAAATGGCATTGCCGAGGGGCGTGATCGACATGAGAGCAACCGTGACGACCCCCATTTCTATCAACAAACCTGAGTGAACATGAGGAGTGGCGGTGTTGTAGCCAATTCAGCCCCCTTAGCGTGAGAGACCCCCCTCCGCTGTTCAAGGTACTAAACTGTTAAACGCCGCGTCTTTACATCCATCATGCGCGTGCACGCATATTTCAAGGAGGTTGTGGCTAAGTAACAGCGACATGGGCAGTGAATCGTGTTTAAACTAAATCACAAGAAAGAACACATCTTTTTGACCCTATAAAATACTGTAATTCGAATAAGAAACGAGAAAACGTTCGGGGAAAATAATTGCTGCTTTGGGAACCCCTCCCCTGATCGAGACTCCAGGAGTTATAAAACGCTCTGGCATTGTATGCAGATTTAAGCGATTCTTATTTAATAGCATTCTTATTCAATGTTTATTTGATTAAAAACAATTTTAACGTCTTATTACTGAGTTTTATAGTATAGATGATTTTTATAGCACTGTTATATGGTGTTTTTGAAATCCCGTGTGCAATAACAATTATATCTACTCTACACTAAATACACTCTTATTAAATAGATAGGTGGGCTGTTACAATTAGCACCCCTCTCTATCTCCCACTAGCAAAGGGTCACACCATTCATATTTGCTCCACATATCAACATCAGGACACTGAATGTACTCTTAAAAAATTTGGTCCATTTTCTTACTGCGTAATTGTTAAATGTTAAATTTAAATGTTAAATCTAAATCTAAATGTTAAATCTAAATCTAAATGTTAAATGTTAAAT
>JBBMFX010088973.1:0-10027 GCA_037832545.1 Rhabdalestes septentrionalis | reverse complement strand
CACACACACACACACACACACACACACACACACACACACACACACACACACACACACACACACACACACACCTGAAGCAATGTCTCTGACTTCTGTATTTGGCCCCCAGCTGCTTCTCACAAATGAGGAAACAGTCCTAAAACCACCTGGTGTTTCTTAAACATGCGACTGATGTTTCCCTTTCTGTGTTAGTGATTAGAATTCAGTGCATTATACCTAAAACAAACTACGTATCAAAATTGGCCAGCAACACACACACATGCTAATGCACGCATAAACACTCTGACTGTTCAGTCACATGGAGCATCTGTTCATCTTTTCACACAGATCTGATCAAAAGCATCTGTTCGTGTGCACGCACTTCTCGATACCTGTGTACTTTTTTTCAGAGGAACAGTGTATTAAAGTACATTTACAGAGCACAATAAAAAAGCTGCACCCTCCTTACCCACCCTGGCCAGTACAGGAGGAAACTCCATAACCTTCAATGCATCACAGCACAGAACAGCTCATGCATCAATCACAGGCCTGGCAGTGCTGCGTACACACGCAGAGCTTTGGCTGAGTAAACCACAGCTCATTGATAGCGGATCTGGCAGGAGGACGCTAGAGCCCCAGCCAGCGCCAACATGTGTTACTGATCAAAGTAGAACTGATATGTATTACATACCCTCACATTTCTACCGCTGTAAAGGGGGCAAAGGCTAGGACCCGCATTAGGTCTTTATAATGAACTCTAATTGATGGATATAGTAGACTGTGATGTAACCCAGTAGTTCCTACTGCTGGTCCTGGAGCACCACTACCCTGCAGTATATCCATTTCGCTTGTTAATTTGTTCAAATGTCTAATCAGAGTGCAGCATCCAACAAACTCCTCAGGCAGAGAACACCTCACTGCAGAACACACCAGTCCATGAGTGGAGCTGAAGCGAAAGCCAGGCCAGGGTCAGGGGTTGAGAGATAGATCAGTCTCACTCCTCCCACACCATCAGATTTTGTTGTACTTTCCATCTTTATATACACTAAATGGATGAAAGAATAGGGACGTTGTATTCAAATACATCAACTTTAATACAGAGTTGGTCCAACTTTAAAGCTACAACAGATTCCATACTTCTTGGAACACTTGGAACTTTCCATTTATTCTGTAGAGCATTTATGAGGTCGGACACCGATGTTGGTCGAGGAGGTCTGGCTCGCAATCTTCATTCCAATTCATCCCATAGGTGTTCGACGGTCAGGGCTCCTACTGGCAAATGAATTCAAGAGGTATGTGCCAGTACATTTGTCCATATAGTGTAGATGTAAAGATGAGAGGGTTTTATGTACATATATAAAAAAATAAATACATCACCATTTCCCCCCTAATGGAACACTTTTTATCATTTTCATTAATGTGACCATCTATCAAGCCCAGCCAATACACTGCCCTAGTGTTCGTCGCTCCCTAAGTATAGTTAAGCGGGACTTTCAGAATAAAAACGAAATCCATGTGCTTTGAAATAACATTCAACTGCACACAGTATAGCAGCACACAGACTCTGATGCAGAGTTACAGAAACCAATAGGAGGTTTGAATGAAAAGCCCTGCTTGCAATAAATGATGAATATGCCAGTCTGGATCTATGTTTCTCTAAAGAGAGGCCAGCAGAGACAGAAGTGTACTCCAGGCTAGAGCACCTCCTGCTGGGCATGCCAGGAAGCCAGAGTAGGCTGGACCTTCTTGTTTCTTTGACTTTACCCACCTTGGCACTTGTGCACACAGGGGGTAAGAGAGGTGGGTACACCAACTGTGCACACATTCACATGAGCTTTGAACTGCAGCACTGTCTTAGATCAACCATGAAAAATGCATTTATGAGGGCAGTAAGCATGCCTTTCTTGCAGAAAAACTACAAAATACTGTAGGAAAGTATAAATATGAATAAACACAAATAAAATGCAATTTGCATTTTTTTTTTGCTTATATTAAAGGACCTGAATGTACATGAAACTTTCATGGCCTATTCATGAGCAGCACTGCAGCATTCCAATTCAGTTATATAATCGTGCTGAAACATTCATTAGACTAGGCAATATAAATTCTATAAGTAATTACCCTATTATGACACACTTAAAAGAGTCAATGGCAATAGTGCACATTTGCTGTGTTTATAATATAATAATGGCTATATTATTTTATGCATTGCTTCTTCCCAGTCAAAACTGATTTTTTGCATTATTTATTTTTCCCGTCAGGAAAGTTCATACAGCATTCATGATTGCGCAAAATGGTGCAAATTAATGGCTGTTAACATTAATACGCATTGCATTAATTTATTTCATAAACTACTCACTAATGATTCATATGGCGTGAATGTGTGATGTGATATATTACTATAGGATAATAATACATCATGTCATCTGTTGTAACGGTTGTTTTAAAGAGAGTTTAAGCACTTCATTCTCTTGAAATACCACTGAACAATACTTCAGTCTTGCTTCTATTGCTTTAACAGGTCCAAGTCCACTAAGAGTCAAGCTTAGACGTTTTACAGTGGTTAAAATGCACTTTGTTTCTTACCTTACAGTTTGGATATTATCTTAATAATTATTATTTGTCTTTTGTGTCACAAGTTCCTCCTGCAACACTGCAGTCAGTCAGTGAATATTGAAAATAACACAAATGCTTGACAAATATCAGCCAAGAACAGCAGGAACCTTAAGGCTCTGATCGGCTACTCATAATATGGGACCGCCCATCAAAGAAGAGGGTGTGCATCAGCAAGTGAATATTAAGTGTAAAGTGTCCATTTATCATACCTGAACAATACACAACACAGCACACACTTTAAACAGTGTGAAATTATTTCTTTGTATTTAACTTACCAGTATTTAACCCATTCATCAAGTCAAACAGCATGGAAAGCCAGCAACACAGCACCCAGCGAGCAGTGTGTGGGGACCGCAAGAGAACCGGAGAGAGAAGTTTTCAGTAGTAGTGCTGCATCCAGAAATTTCAAAGCGAGGCCACGTCTGTGCCTGGCCAAGAATTACATGATTTATACATTTCAGTCGACTGATCATCAGAGCACAAAAAATACATGCATGTAACATACATGGTTAAATCTGTAATATATTCAAGAACCACCAAAAATTTAAGTATACTCTTAACCTACTACTGTAATCTTTCATCATAATATGCCAATAAAATGACCCTCCCTCCATTCGAAGTTTTCCATGACAGTGGGTAGTAACAAACACCACAGATTATTAACACACATGTAATAAAACAAACACTTATTGGCTAATACAAAAGTAACATGTACAAATAATATAAACATTTATAAACCTATATAACAACACAGCGGTCTTTGCAAAGTCTCAAAACGAGACATAAAATTCAACTAGAGCGGCCTACAGGCCCACCACAATATATTAGTATGTAACAGATAGGCTTTGGTGTCAGTGGAAAATAGAAATGATGTACATAACCTAAAGAACACAAATGCATCACTGCAAAAGGCTGCATTAAAATGGGCTCAATAAAGTTACCTTTCATAACTGGATACTGAGACAAGTATTCACTAAAACAGGTTAATTTAAGTCTGAAAAACAATAAACAGAAGAGTTACACCCAGTGACCAGAAACCAAAACAATAAAGTCGTTTTTACTGTAATGTAACTGTGTAGTCAATAAATGCTGCACGGAAACAACATATGAATAACATGAATAGAGAGTGATAGCATGGGCAGTAATAGAAGGAATACCTGGTCTTAATATCGGGTGAGAGGGCTTTAAAAACCCTTATCAATAACTCGCACACCACATCAAATTAAGGAGCCCCTTCCCAGCTGCAGCAATGAAACAATGAAAATCTGCTGCCCAGCTCCCCACCGGTCACATATATAACATCAGCATTATAAGGAAGAATTATTGAGGGATACTCAATGGGTCCTAACAGGTCGGAACAGGTTACAGACATACAAGCCACCCATATCTTCAGATACTGTGTTACTGAGAAAATGTTTATGAAGCAAAGAAGACGTTTAAACATTATAATTCAGAGCCAGGTTCAGGCTGTCTGACTTTCAGTAATGTTTGTTTCATGTGTGTATTGGAGGATTCATGTATGTAACCAAGTTCAGTCAGTCTAGTGAGTGGAAATACTGATGCTGCTAAAACACTGACAGATATAACATCTGAAATGTATTTTTTTAAATGTCAATCTGTTTTTATTATAAACCGAATGAAGACTTTGGATGTTCTGCTCAGATAAACAGTGTAGACTTCACAGGTGATCTATCACTATTGCACAGCACTGTAGCTGGCTGCCATCCTCTCATGCCTGCACCATCCTGTATTCATTTAGATTTTTTTAGAACCGTCTACTGCAGTGTGCAGATCCTGCAGCAGAACTGAATAACACACTTCACCTTGGAGGGGTTTTATCCCAACATATGAGTAGTTCCAACAGAGGCCAGCGAGAGGAAAACTGAAGAAAAGAGGAAACCTGGAGAAAGGATCCAACACTCTGTCATTAGCCTGTGTCAAGCCCACTTTCTGCCATGAGTAACCCCTCCCCAACTCTACCCGCCTTTACACCTGAAGCCTTCTTCAGGAAACAAAGAACATACTTGTGTTTTTTGCTTTTTTGTTTTTATTCTGTACTCTCTTCTGCAGTAGAGAGAAAACTCACCCCCCTGGTTTATCTGTTTATCTTCAGATTTTTACATCCTGTTTAGCATTGGAGTTTTGTGTAAAAGTACACTGCAGGGTAGAATAAATCTTAAAAAATTCCGCAGCTTTTCAAAGCTACATTAGAACCCAGTGCAGATGTTTGCTAAACCCTCAACCTAACCAAATTATTTAGTAACTAATAATACTTACGGTATAGTCTTGAGCCTGTAATTTCTCTATATTTGCTTTGAATCACTTTGTCAGTTCAGTAATATTATATTCATATTTTTGCATCATCACCTTTGGCATATTGAGTAGATTAAATGAAGTAACCACCAGTATACTGATCACCACCTGATCATCTGAAACCATCTGCTCCTTGTTCTTCACTGGTTCAGGACTACAGTTAGATACACTTTGTTCTGCTTGAATGTTTCTTACGTAGGTCACTGTGTGTCTTAACAAAAAACATTTCTCTGAAACTGGTCCAAAAAAAGTCTTTGAAAGTCCATTATGTGAATAAAGAAGGGGTGGCTCAGGACTTTTTCACAAAAGTTTTGGGACACCTGACCATTACACCAACAGGGACTTTATGCTGTAATGTTTTGCTGTAACAAACTAGATAAAACATGAATGCCCTAGCAGGGGTAAATAGCTTTGGGTTTATATTTGATTTGATTACAAGAATCATTTGACCTGCTGCTAAGATAATTTGGGAATTTGAATGATACGTATAGAAAAGCGGTGTTGCTTGTAAAGCCATGTAGCTCAGTTGTTTAAGTTATGACTTGAGACGCATGAGATCAAACCCAAGTCTTCGTCTGAAAGTCAAATATTTAAAAAATGAGCCAACCACCCAGCCTAGCTCTGTAGCTCACAGTTTGAGCTACGGTCCCAAAAACAGAAGGTTATGGGATCAAACCTGAGTCTTTAACTTTGTATCTTGCGAGTCATACATCACCTGAATGTTATTTATCTTAAATAAATTGCCTAGCTTGTCAATCCGCTCACTGGCTTTAGCTGTTCTCATGTGATTATAAGGTTGTAGGATCTAATCAGTGTATTACATTTAATGTCTTTTATGTCACAATTCATCTGAAAGTCAAATGTCCAAAAAATAAACAGCCCTTCCGATTTGGCTCTACAGTGCACTGCTTTAAACCATCGGCTCAATCTTAAAGGTTGTGGAAACAAATCTGATTTGTCTAATTTATATCTTACATATCACATTACCTGAAAGTAAAATATCATAAAAAGCGTTTGTTAGCTTGCAATGGTCATAAGAACAGAAAGTTGTGGGAGCTCGTCTGTCCTGTATGCCACATTTTATCTGAAAGTGAAATGTCTTTAAAAAAGCCACAGTGGGGGTTGGCTCCTGTAGCTCAGTTGTAAGAGCACTGCCACCAAGAACAGGAAGTTGAGAGTTCAAATCAGAGCCTTTAACTTTGTCTTTACCAGCGGTCCTCATCCTAAAGTCAAATTTCCCAAAAAACAGACATGAAGCTGTGGGATTCTGTGGCTCAGCGGTAAGAGCACTGTTGTGAAGAGCAGGTGGTTGTGGATTCAAATCAGAACCTTCCTATTTATGTCTTGAACATCAGACCTTATCAGAAAGTCAAATAAAAAAAAAGGCATGCTGAGATCCTGTGGCTCAGTGGTACGACCACTGCCTCCAAGACAGAGAGGTTGTGGGTTCAAATCAGAGCCTTTGGCTTTATGTCTTGAACATTAGACCTCTTCTCAAATTCAAATGTTAAAAAAGGCATGCCAGCTGTGGTATCCTGTGGCTCAGTGGTAAAATCACTGCTACCAAGACCAGAGGTTGTGGGTTCAACTAAGAGCATTTAGCTTTATGTCTTGAACATTAGACCTACTCTGAAAATCAAATTTACAAAAAAAAGGATGGCAGTAGGGAGATCCTGTGGTGCAACGGTAAAAGCACTGCATCCAAGACCCAGAGTTTGCAGGTTCTAACAACAGAATTTAGCTTTATGTCTTAAACATAGCCCTCACCTGAAAGTCCAATTTCCAAAAATAAGGCATGCTAGTCATGGGATCCTGTGGCTTAGCTTTGAGTGCCTTAGAATCATTTTTTTTCTGGAGGAAAGTGAAAGTGAAAGTAAACGTGAAAGCGAAAGTGAAAGTAAAATTGCATTTTCTCCAGAATCCGAAAAGGATGCTCCTAAAAGAGCAAGTTTTACTTTCACTTTCACTTTGTTTCACTTTTACTTTCACTTTCATTTTCATTTTTACGTTAATGGACTGTTGATTTGAACCATCTCATTTATCAGGTTTATGGTTTCTTGGAAGTTTGGTGCTCTGGCTGGTCCTTTGGCTTCTTATTCACAGAATAAGAAGACTTTGATGGACTAAACAGACCAATAATTTAATCATGATCTCTGGATGAGATCAGTGGTAGATGAGGTAAAAATCAAGGTGTAACTTTCATTAGAACACTTTCTGCTGCAGCTTGGTTTCAGCTGGTGGCTTATCTGTGCTGACGACTCCCTTGTGTTAGAATCCAAGGTAATACACACCCACCCACACACACACACACACACACCAAGTTTCATGAGAACTTATAAATAAGCACCACTTATCTTTTTGTGGAACATATTTTATTCATTTCAGAAGGATGAAATCAGCAAACATAAGAATGGAACATTTGCCTTTTTACCGATTCGTTTTATATTGTTTAAAGCCACAGAAAGGGATCTTTGCTTGAAGCCACAAAACTTTTTCTGACTTCCTCAAAGAACCTATCAATCTTTTCAGCAAAGTTTGAAGAACTTCCCTAAAGGATCTATAAGTAAACCTTAAATAACCTGTATTGTTACGTGAAGGTTCCTTAAACCTTGAAAACTTTCTCACATCTCATTTATAAGCCTGCTGATTTGCTTCAATAATACACTGCAACATCCAAATTTTGGTCCTATTAGTATCTTCCCTTCTGTACCAAAAAAACCCTACTTCAGTGCAGTTGGATCAGGGGTTTGAAACCACATAACTTTTTGGGATTTCCCAAAGAATCTTTGTCAAATGTTCTTCAAATAATCCCTTGTGTTAATGAAACATCAGTAAAGGTTGAAGAACCTCCATATAATATAAAGGACATGGTAAATAATATTTATATTACACAATCCTGGCAATGTGCCTCAGAAACTGGAAAACACTGAATGTTGATATATGTTGCATCATGGTCCATGGAGAAATATCTCATCAAACTATGCACATGTTAGAACCGCTGATGACAAAGAACTTTGAATCTTGAAATGTGTTAGAGCAGTTTTGGGAGCTCAGCATTCCAATGGACCACCTGATGCACCTTTCCCAAATCATTGTTTTCTTCTGAAGACCTTGATCAGCTTGGTCTCCAAGTGGATCTCCAGGAGGAGGGTCTTACAGCAGACCTGCTTCCAACACAGAACTAGTTAATGAGCTGTTGGGGGGAAGAGGGTTTGTTAGTGTTCCAAGTCCTGCTCCTGTTTTCACTGCTCATGACACACCTGATCCAACTAATCAGCTCCTTAACACACACCTACTGTGTTTAAATTCATTTCAAACAAGGGAAAGCACTTATATAAGTAGGAGAGTGGTATCCAGGACCAGGATAAGGAAACCATGTTAGAGAAGAAACACCGGAGTCTGGAGTGCAGCATTGCTTCAGGAATAAGACTGAGAAGATTAAGATATTCCAGTATTTCCCAACCTTGGTCCTGGAGGCCACCCTGCCTTGCACATTTAAGCACTTTCACTTCTTTAAGAAATCCCTTTAGTACAAAACAGGCTTGTTAACGAGCTGATTAGTAAATCAGGTGTGGTGAGAGCAGTGAACACTCCTCAGTGTGTAAAGCTGGAGGCCACCTGGACCAGGACTGAGACAATTAGACTTCTTTGTAGGCCACTACTACTTCTGTCCAAACACTTCAACAAAATAATGACAGAAGACTTAATGCCACCAATTATTTTATTGTGCATTAACACAGTTTATTTCATTTATCCTTTTATTTTGAAATTTTGTAACTTTTTGTGTTTTGTGCTCTTGGGTGCTTTGTCTCGACTGGTTCTCTTGGGGGTCAGAGGGCCCATTACTTCTGTCTATATTATATTATAAGTATAGGGACATCTGACCATTCAACCAACAGGGACTTTAATGAGATTGCATTCAGATACATAGACTTTCATATGGAGTTGGTCCTGTTTTGCAGTTGTTGTAATGGTTCAGCCCCCCATTTTGCAGAACTATTCATCTAACATCAGTACCTAATGTTGTGACTGAACAAATCTTCACATCAATGTTCCAACCATAGTGTAAAGTTGTCCCAAAAAAATACAGAAACAAGGTGGACAGATTCTTGATTTCAGAAGAAATTTATGTCTAAGAAATTGTACATTTTTATGATGGACAGTACAAATGCCCAGAAGTGAACATACACTATACAGACTAAAGTAATGTGACACCTGACCATTACACCAACAGGAACTTTAATGACACTGCATTCAGATGCACAGACTTTAATATGGAGTTGGTTGCCCATTTCAGCAGCTATAATGCACTGGACTCTGAAGGTAACTTGTTTTTCTACAATAAACTATGTATGTGAACACCCTGCAGTGGCAAATAGATTTGGTTTCATATTTGATTTGATTACGTTAATGTTTTTGTTGAGATTTACAAAAATACTTAAACTGTAACTGTGTAACTATATTACACTCCTACTAAAAAGCTCCTTATTTGTGTAAAGTGTTTGCAAATCAAATATGGTTGCACTTTTGTTCATTTAACTGTACTTTAAAAATAAACATGCACAATACACTATTTTTGAATTAATTACTGAAAAGTCTCTCATTGCTTAGATCAATTAAATGAAACCATTTGCAAAGGAAAACAAGACTTTTGCACAGTACTGCACATGAATTGTTCCTCAATTCACAGTTTGTGACTTTTGAGTAACTCACAACTCATAAGGTAATGAAAGCTGTAGGAGGTTTCAGCTGTGTATTCTCTCAGAAACTTTATTTGTGCAGTCTGCCATACACGCTATGACATACTGCAGGGCTGAGCTAAAAGACAAATGATTGCTCACACATCCAAACAGTCTCACAGGAGGTAACAACAGATTATTGCATATATACACACATACATACTAGGGCTGTATCCGAATACTCGAATATTCGAGTATTTGTATTTGTATTTATTCAAGTTTTCATTTTAAGATTCGAGTATTCGGAAAAAAAAAATTTTTTTACACATGACATCAATCCCTGCGAAACCAAGTGCGACTCAATATGACCTTTCCAACGAGCCCGAGCACGGAGTTCTCCTCCACCCAGAACTGGAGAAACTTTCCAATGCGCTCCGGGT
>JBBMFX010088962.1:0-10027 GCA_037832545.1 Rhabdalestes septentrionalis | reverse complement strand
GAAGAGGGGAAAGGCAGTTGGCCCTGATGACATACCTGTGGAGGTATGGAAGTGTCTAGGAGAGGTGGCAGTAGAGTGTTTGACTAGGTTGTTCAACAAGATCTTGACGAGTGAGAAGATGCCTGAGCAGGTTGGAATGGGTGGAGAAAAGTGTCGGGAGTGATGTGTGACAAAAGGGTTCAGCGAGAATGAAAGGAAAGGTGTACAGGACAGTAGCGAGACCAGCGATGTTGTAGGTTTGGAGACAGTGGCGATGAGGAAAAGACAGGAGGCAGAACTGGAGGTGGCAGACCTGAAGATGTTGAGGTTCTCTTTGGGAGTGACGAGGATAGATTGGATCAGGAATGAGTTCATCAGAGAGACAGCTCATGTTAGATGTTTTGGAGATAAAGTCAGAGGCGAGACTGAGATGGTTCGGACACGTCCAGAGGAGAGACAATGATTACATAGGTAGAAGGATGCTGCTGTTGGAGCCACCAGGCAGGAGGCTGAGAGGAAGACCCAAAAGGAGATTTATGGATGTGCTGAAAGAGGACATGAAGTTAGTTGGTGTGAGGGTAGAGGATGCAGAAGATAGGACTAGATGGAGACAGATGATTCGCTGTGGCAACCCCTAAAGGGAAAATGCGAAAGAGGAAGAAGATTTAAACCAATTGACCAAGTGAAGCAGCGGGCAGACAGGAACACCACGCCCCGTGAGCAGTGTGTGAGGACATTACCTCGTTCAAGGTAACTCAGGGGTGTTTATCCATCTTGGGAATGGAACCCACAATTTCCCGATAGCAGGACAAACACCCTAACCATTAGGCCACCAGCTGCCGCAAGTGTGTGTTAGGAGTGAATGCAGGTTTGTGTGTGTGATTAACAGGGTTAGTGAAGGATGCTGAATGTGAGGACTGCGCCTAGTTTGTCCTTGTGTTGGACAAATTGAGTTCTGATCTCAGTGGGACAGCGTGTCACAATTGCGCCTAGTGAGCAGCAGACCCCATTACCTGTTTCTGTGCAGGTGTGAAGAATGTGGATAAGTTTAGGTTCTCTGGTTCCTTTGCTCCTGGCTTCTCACTGAGCTCCACAGACTGAATTGGCCCAAACTGGCTGAACAACTCCTTCACGATGCTCTAAACACACACACAGAACAAACATTAACATGCAGATGGGGAAGGACAGTAAACTGCGGCGTGTTGAAGTCAATTATAAACAGTAAATTTAAACAATGGATTATAAACATCCTGATTTGAGTGCCTGTACGTCCTTTGAACATGGATCAGGACTAGGACAGGGATCAGGGATCGGGATCGGGACTGGGGTGTGGAACAGGGGGAATATGCTGAGCTCCTGGTACAGTACCTGTGAGCAGTATGGAGGGATGTTAAGGACAAATAGTGTCCTGTCCTGCGGTCTGTTGGCGCTATTCTCTGCTCGAACCCGGTGCTCCTTCACACACAGCTGGTGCTGCGCAGAACTTTTAGCATGGAACTTCAGAGACAAAACTACACATGCAAAAACAATATACATGTATTATTTACAGACATACACAACTTAATTACATGTATTTTATACATATACCGTACACAAATACACCATATATGTAATACATACATATATGTATACACTAGGAGTGTGACGAGATCTCGTGGTACGAGATCTCGCGAGATCAGATTTGTCTCACGAGATGCGTCTGGTCTAGAAAACTTGCAGTGACCCACCAAGGACAGGGCTCACAATAACTTTTTGTTTTATTAATCTATGTGGCTAGTTTCCATCACTCAAAATTTTGTTTGAACCTGCTGCTGCTGCCCTCTTCTTTCTCCACCTTCAATTAAATAAGTTATTTCAAAATTATTTATAGGTTCAAGTCTGCTTAATTGAGAGCATGAGCAAAGATTATTGTTTTTGGTCAGTTTAGGATTGTTGTGCTCGTGATTGTTTGATGTGATGTGTTACATCTTGGATTTGTTTGGAATGTGAGAGAATACTTAGAATACTTTCAAACCCCAGTTCTCATGAAATGTTTTTTTCCCCTCATTGCTCACCTACTAAACTGAAAAGAGTAGATTACACACACACACATTACAAGGCTAGGCTGTTGTAATGAATTAAGGTTTTCAAATATAGTATATATAAAAGTCTCGTCTCGTTCTCGTGAACTCAGTCTCGTGTCTCGTCTCGTAGGAAAACAGTCTCGTCACACCCCTAGTATACACACAAAAACTATATAAACAATTAAGTACATTGTGTACACTGTTTTATTATATCCTCCTGAAACCCAGCCCATTCATTTATGTCCTTTAGAATAGGCAATTGTTCACCTGTTTCTTCCTCAAGTAATAGGAGTTACCGCATCAACCTCTACCTCATCCTGTAGAGGACATCCTGGGCTTTTCAGTGATGTGTCATATGATGGGCTTGCATTCTGGGAACAAGGACTGCAATGGAAAGACTTACACGAAGTGCAAAAAATGCTAAATGTTCCTCTGCAGTACCCAAAAATAAACCACGCCTCCAGGACTATCACACCTAAACTCTCCAGAGGATGTTCTATTACTTATAATTCTCTGTTGAACTAAAATACATGTTTCGTTGTCCTTGCAAGCAACAGATGAGTAATACAGAATTTTATTGGTTTGATCAAATTGAATGTGTTCTTGGGTTAATGTCACGTTTTTCATGCTTTAAATTCTGTTCCAATTTCACATTAAAATCTTCCTGTTGTCCTCTAAAATGAACATGCTGGAATATATAAAAAATAATAATTGTAAGGCGTTTTAGGCCCAAAATAGACAGAAACACAAAAATAAATTGTAAGAAGCTTTTTTTCTTCGGTTCTCAGGAGGATATAAACACACACAGCCTTGTTCCTCGCCCCCTGTTCCCATTGCAAAACACGGGCGCGCATGAGCAGGCTTGCACGGCTGGTGTGCTGTGATACCACCCGTGCGCATGAAGCTCGTACACTTTGATATAAGTTTACCTGAAAAACCTCCTGGAATCACACGAGGACCGCTCTCACGTTTCTCCGTGGACGTCGCCATAGTTTCTGTATGCGCCCCAAATCGGAAGTGGCTGGGAATTGTAGTTCTTTTGTCACCAGCTGTAGTTCAAACCCCCTAAAAGAGCGAACAATAATAATAATAATTTAAAAAGTAAAAAATTAAAAATTAAACATCATCATCATCATCATCATCACTGACGGCTGCAGTATGCAAAAATCAATCAGTGTTTCTGACAGGGTGACCATTCCAAGCTCGAGGTGTGTATTTGGTGTGCTGATGTATCAAGGTCTTCATGTAACCCAACAAAAGTCTAATTATTTTAATCTTTGTTGGTGAATCAGTGCATGAATGGGCGGGGTTACATTTCTGTAACTAGACGTATATCACAAAAACTATGATGTTTTTCTATCTTTTTTTCATACAAGCAGTGCTTGAAGTGGGAAAAAATATGTGCAGGAACTCTAATTTTCCGACATGTTCTCGGGCCACTGTCGCTGCGTCGGATCAGTTTCATTAAGTACCCGGAAAGTAGGAAAAAGTGGCGGAACCCACTGACAAACACAAAAGACGAAAATACAGCGTTCCGGCCCACTTCAAGCACTGCAAACAAGGACTGTATGAATGGGGGAGTAGACAATTTGTTGTGATGATATGATGTCATTATCAGGCAGCTGTAATCTTCATGTTGCTCTGACTCATCCAACCTAAATATTGATTTCTACATTTTGGATCCTCTTAAACAAATTAAACTACAATAATTTCCACCTCCCCCCACCATGAAAATATTCCGTTTTTGGACCAAACACATCTCAAACTCTGGTAGAACGTCTCATGCATGAGAGCACAATCATAACCATATGATGGAGTAACTTTTAGTGGCAGACGTGTTGTTCCATTCATCTCCACCGTGAACTGTTCCGACTCACTGA
Organism: Rhabdalestes septentrionalis; assembly: GCA_037832545.1. NCBI lineage: Eukaryota > Metazoa > Chordata > Actinopteri > Characiformes > Alestidae > Rhabdalestes > Rhabdalestes septentrionalis. The sequence goes on along the minus strand of JBBMFX010088962.1, from coordinate 6,105 downwards.
CTTTTACACCAAAGTCATTTTTGCTCAAGTCTCAAGTCTTAAGGCTCAGGTCCAAATCTATGGGATGCCATTTGTAAAAACAGCTTAAATTTACAGGTGTAATTTCTTCATTATTTAGTGCAATTTTCACACATTGAGCTAAATGTGTTAAAAAATTAAACGTGCTCTAAATCACAATGTTGCTTTTTACAGACTATGATTCTAAATGTGGGATTTTTTATAATATAAGCATTGGTTTCCCGGACAGGGATTAAGCCTAGTCCTGGTTTATGTAGTGCTGTATGAATAGAGATTTTCCAGTGAAAAAGAAAGTGTAGTCCAAGACTAGGCTTAATTCATGTCTGGGAAACTGAGCCTAATTAGAAGATATGATCATTTGACAGGCCCCATGATTACAATTGGCTGTTACTTTGCAGGGGGCTGATATCCCCTCACCAACATGGAGGATTTGCCTTGAATGATCTTAAATCTAAATGTTAAATATGAAAAATACATCTCCCAATCTAAATGTGAAACTTAACATTTATTTAGGGCTCTGTGACACCTTTCCACTTACTCATTTAACAAAATCAAGTGTAGTACAGATATTCAAAAACTGTCCTGAAGTACAATTATCAAGTAAATGTACTTCATTACTGCAGATTCTTGATGCCAGTTCTCTGTAAAATGGCTCGTTTCTCTCCCCAGGTTGAGCTAGGTAGGGTGTGTAAAGCCTAATATCTAAGTGTTCTGCAAAATGCTTCATTCAAAAACGCCTCAGGCTGTTGAATTCCAGGAATGGAGTAAAAAAATGACATCACACAATTCTGTATAAAGCAAAAAATTTACTGCAGAAAATGAACAAAAACATTCCAGAAGAGTGGCGCACCCAAACCGCTGGTACACACTATGAGCAAAAACACACACTACGCAGAAACTGAGACAACTAACAGAGTCTAAAAAGAGGCTTCATTCACAGCCTGTACATCCGTCAGCTTATATAACCGCACATGTGTGTGTGTGTGTGTGTGTGTGTCATTTTCTTAGTGGCTGGATATTAAAACATTAAAAGAAAAACACACACTTGCAGCTCTTTGGTGGAGACGCATTGTCCAAGTGTGTGTGTGCACGCACTCACTCTCACAGCCAAGTGTGAGGGTGTTTTTCAAATTAAAGAGTGTAACTGTGCGTGCATGTGGGTGTGTTAACATATGTATGTGAGTGTTAGATTTTGATGCGGAAGGCTGTAGGGTGCGGTGTAGCAGGCTCTGTGGTTGCTGTGCTCTGATTGGACGATTTGAACAGAGCCTTCAGTATAGTCTGTGGGTCAACCTCGGCCTGGGTTGAGCTGGAACGACTGCGGGACAGAGATGCTGGAAGACCGTCTTTCTTACTGCTGCCACCAGCCGTGCCCCCCGCAGGAGAATCACTCAGCCTCCTAACACACAGGGACAAAGGTATTTTCACAGTGTAAATTATTCACATGATCTAATCTCTTTGTCTGTGTAGTTTATTGTAACAATGTACCATACTGTGCAAAAGTCCTCCCTCTTTTCTTTATATTTTGTCTTGAATTACCTTGTTGGCACACTTGGTGCACAAAGACACAAGGTGCCTAAAAAAACTGTTCCAACCTCAAATAGTATACCAACCACTGATCATCTGGATTCATTTGAACTTCACTAGTTCAGGCCTTAATTTAGATGTGCTTTGTTCTGCTTGAACTGTTCAAGACTACATTGGATCTTTGGAAATGAGAAGAGTCTACAGACCTTTGCACAGTACGATGCATACTCTTGATAAAGTTAACTGAATTGTGATTATCTCGTTATGGTAATTAGCATGCAGAGGGACTCACAGCAGAATGGGCTGGTCAGATGTGATCACACTACCCTGGATGTGCAGGTTACACTTCATCGGCTGACCTGCAGACACACAGACACATGTTCAGAGCACTGCAGGACGAGCTCCACACCATGCCGATCACTCACTAAACACAGCTGAGTAGAGCATGATCATCCTTACACTCAAACACAAATGCGTGATCAGGACACCACTGTAACCCTTTAATACATGTGTACTAACTACCTTTTAATGTATTGATTACACAGAGTGAGAAAGAAGTTCCTACCATCCAGGCAGCGGTTGTTATACTTCCTGTAGGCACTGATCGCATCATCTTTCCGCACAAACACCACTTCGGCCACACCCACTTTTACCAGCCTTGCCCGCTTCAGGGCACCGCACACACAGAACAGCTCCTACACACATAAACACAAAGAGAGAAGTGTTATAAATCCACAGGCAGAGGTGTTGAAATCAGACAGGAGAGCAGAACTTCACCTGAACAACAGGGTCTGTTTTTATGTACCGACTCGTGAGCGCTGAGAAATACAGAGGATTCTGATTCCAGATCAGTCCTTCTTTGGGAACAGCAGCCCTTGTGTCGTCTGAAATGGCCACTTGTAGCATTCAATTCTTTCTATTTTAACAACTCACAATATGTCGTACTGTGTTCTAAATCACACCCACAAGTCTGATCCATGTCAGTGAAGAGCTGGATAAGGTTTGAAGTTTTGGGTTTGTGTTTACAGTAAAGAAAAAAAGCTTTGAGTGACTGTCGACTTCAAGCTTTAGCAGCAATAGCCACACATGTGTGTGTGTGATTGTATCACTCACCACAATGTCCTCCTCTGTGACTCGTGGGTGCAGATTATTCACTGTGATTTTGGTTCCTTCCAACGGACTAAACACCGGCTGCGCACACGCACAAACACACACACAGGTTCAGAGGAGCTGTACAGCGGGAAGTTAAAGATGCATCAGAATATCTGGAACACTCAGGTTCAGTAGAGCTCACCTGTGGAGGCGCAGGCTGAGTGCTGCTGTTTCCGGCAGCCTGTTGCCCAGTAACCATCGTCCTTGAGATGGGCTGCAGGGTCTGTGCAGCGGGGCGGGCGCTGTGCCGAGTGGGTGCCACGGCAATAGGGGCAGGAGGGGGCGGGGCTGTGTAAGTGTCATTTTTCACCACCTTGGTGATGGGAGTAGACATGGAGAATGAGCCACCTGCACCCACCTACACAGAGAGGAAGGAGGGGAGAGAGAGAACGAGTGTGAGAAAGAGAGCATGTGTGTGTGACAGAGAGACAGACAGACAGAGAGAGAGACACACAGACAAAGAGGAAAACAGAGAAAAGAAGGAGATGGAGAGGCAGAGAGACACGCACAGGGAGGGGAGCGAGATGGACATGAAAACGTGAATGTGAAACTAAAGATGTAATATAATGAGACTGAAACCCTTTGTGCTATGTGATACAGGACAGGTGGGGAGGCTGGTACACTCAAGGGTGTCTGTGGCAGGTTACTGACCGTGCCGATCTTCATTTGTTTATTAGGAACATCAGCAGCAGTATCATCATCATCATCATCATCAGCGGCAAGAGCCTTAATGGAAAAAACACACACAAGCATACATTAGCATCAGTGGACACACCCATACCTACGTGTGTTTACAGGTTTCCCCAGTGAAGTGTGTGACCGTTACCTGAGATGGCCTGACGGGAACGTTAATACGGATTCCACTGGTCATTCCCACTGGCCTCTGCTGCAGAGAGAGAGAGACAGAGAGAGAGAGACAAAGAGACAGACAAGAGAGAGATAAAGATGCTGAGGGAGACTGTATTTCTACTCTTTATTTCAGGGGAAAAACTTCTTGTGTACGATTGGTGAAAAAGTCCTACCTGAATAGTCTTTGTGATCTTCAGTGGTGCTGCTGGTCCCTGATTGGGTGATGAGATGCTCCTCTTCAGGCTTAGTCTATCTCGTGCATCAACAACTTTTGTGAGGCTTCCCCCGGGCTGGATGGCCACGCCCACTCTGGAGTTGAGTCCCTGATTGGCAGGGAAGGCCCTGGCAGTGGCGCTGAGCAGGGTGCTATTCTGGATGTGTATATGAGGTATGGGGGTGTGGCTACTGGCAGCTGGGGGGTCCGGCGGCTGCTGTTTACGGGAGTTTATGGTCTGTCTGGCGTCCTGCACTGAGCCCATAGCGCCCCCTCTCCCCCGAATTCGGAAACGTGCATCCTTCTGCCCCAAACGCTCCCTTGCATCCTTCACCTGGAACCCTGGGGGAAAGAGGTGGGGACAGTGAGAAAACAGGACATTTCAAACAGAACATCTTCAACACACCTGCCACAATGCACACTATCATACACCACACACAGTCTACATTTCATACACCTACAAGTAAACAGCCTTAACCCTACTTGTTTCTTTATGTCCTTTTAATTACTTTGTTGGTGCCTGATGTTAGATGAGTATTGTTCTGCTCTAATGATTAATGTTGGTCACTGTGTGGTTAAACACAAAATCTTTCCTCTGAAACTGGTCAGGTTCAGTGACAGGACCATTAATGAGTCATTGAAAGTCCTTCAGGAAGCTTTGAGAATTGTTCCTCAAGACCACATGAAAAATACAAGAAAATCTGGATCTTTGGAAGCAAAATATGAAGAAACGAAGAAAGACTCAAGACAATTGCGCAGTACTACACATCTCGTGTCGCAGAGTACACCAGGAGTCACTATATTTCACATATGGTGATAATTAAGCCCTTTTCACACTGGAAACATGGGGTCTCACTGACAAAGTTTTGAAAGTGAGGGTTTTGTATTGTTCACACTCATTTACATTCAGACAATCTGTACATTAATCTGGATATTTACCTCCACCCCCTCCTAATCTCTGTCTGATGTCATTGGTGCCAATCTTCTGTCGGGCGTCGAACGTCCGGCCCACCATTCCAGCTCCTCTGCTCAGCAGTCCTGTCCCCCTGCCCACTGTTCCGCCTCCTCTCACGAATATTGGCCTGCTGGAGAAAAAAAAACAACAACAGAATTTCACACACACACACTCCGCAGGAACCCTGACAACACACAACTTTGAATGGAAGTGAAGTAAAAATGTATTTTTCAACCAATTCTGTTGCTTCATAAAGTAGGACACATCCACACAACATAAAATAAACATGCGCTGTTTAAATTATGTTAAAAAACAAATGAACTCCCTGAATGAGTGTCGTAACTGGGATCTCTGGGGCCCAGAGATGTTTTATACTGGTTGTCATGCTTTCCAACCCACCCCACCCAGTATCATCTGACAAAGATAAACACGTCCTCACAGGCCACATCAAATGTACGCAAACACACAGTCCAGGCCAGAGTGGAGCACAGCACTCAAAGATCAACTCAGTACCAGCTCAGTAATTGCCAGGAACCAGAGGATCTTCCACACTAGAACTAAAAATATACAGGTACCCAATAGAAACACACAATTCACAAATTCAGTGTACAAATTTCATTTCTGTTTATTGGTTCCTAAACAATACAGATCTGCAGGACCTATTTTATGTGAACACTTCATGTATCAATAATAACTGACATTTTAGTTGGCATTTTACGGTCATTGCTGCTCAGACTTGTTGAATATTTAGATTTTTTTTTTTTATTGTCATCTCCTTAATGGAAAAGAGACAGAATCTATAAGAACCAGAATCGATAAGCAGAATCAGTTTAGAACTGGAAAAATCCAGCCGATTTTCAGGCTGGCCACTTATTACCTGCAGCTCCTATAGGCTGCTTTAATCTGTCACAGTTGAATGGAACCCTTTGAAGGTTCATGGCTGTGCAGCTGTAAAACAGACTGTATGTGGGGCTCAATAAAGAACTTGCCCCCCTGCACCCCAAGCCCAGGTGCGACTAACCCTCCCTGAACCTTCCTCCACCACAGCTGCCTCTATCTGTCTAACCCTGTAAATTACTATACTGTTTTTTACGGTTTTGCACTTTATTTTGTCCCACCTGCACTTGTGTATGTAGTGATTTTTAAGTAAAGCGGCCCCTTACAGTCACACAAGAACCCACCACAGCACACAGTGTGAACAACGTAAAATTCTTTATCTGCATTTAACACAAACACACAGTGTACAATTCTTTCGTTGTGTGGAGATGATAACTTCTTCAATGGTACCTCAGTAGTGCCACAAGCAGTGCTGGTATTCGAACCCAACACATTCAGTATGCAGGGGGAACTCCCTCACCACTAGGTCACCCACCAACTGAGTTTTTCTGAA
>JBBMFX010088912.1:0-10030 GCA_037832545.1 Rhabdalestes septentrionalis | reverse complement strand
CACACACACACACACACACACACACATACACACACACACACACACACACACACACACACACACACACACACACACAGTGTCTAATATATGAAGGTAAGAATCTGTATACTGACCCCTTTATCTTCCAATGGTGTATTTGGGAGATATAAATAGTTAAAATACAAACATATTAAAATACAAATATGCTTCAGGATTTCACATAAAAAACATTTCACTTTTGTGAACATTTCACGTGAAAAAGAGTAACTTCAGAGCAAGCTAAAGGAATGTCTATGCCATTTAGAATTCATTATAACACAGTATTTTTCTGTCTGAAGTCAATATGTTCACATGACTAATTTACTGGCCACTGCTGACATTTTTAGCACAACTGCCATATCTCCCAAGCCATGACACATAAAAACAACCACACATTATGGAGCTTATGCAGTAGATCTGGGTCATTAGAAGAATAGTTAGATCATCTTCTGTAAACATGCGAACAATAGGACACTTTGGGATCCATTGTGCCTATTAAGAAGGAATGGTAACTGTGACTTTGAGTGTGAAGCTGACTGTGGCTAACTACAGAGATGGAAATATGATTTGTGAGGAAAAGAGACCAACAGAAACTCAGAGGACAAAAAGCTTTGTACATGAGTGTTTTATCATTGCCATATTTTTTCTTCCTTGTCTGAGGTGGGTAGAGTCACCTAAACTTATACTGCATGATCACTATCAAGAGATGACAATCTGTGAATATACCCAGGTACTGGGACCTTGTCTGTAGGTCCCTTGTCATAGCTATTCCTATGAATTTTGGCCTTTTATTCACATGCATAAAATTCACATTTTATTTGATTTCCAGAACTATGGCTGCATCCAAGCTCTCTGTTCGATATGCTTGCCCTGATTTCATGTGATCTCTAGCTCCTGGCCTCAATAAATGATAAGAGTTTGCTAATACCCAGTATCAGTATCAGTCCAATATAAGCCAAAATCCCTGGATCACATATTGAAAAAAAGCCTGGAATATCATGTAAACGCTTCACTAAGTTTTGGGCAACACGTAGTAAGGAGAGATGCACAGATGAGGACACAAAGACAAGCAGCAAGGTTCGTCTCAGATTACTCTAAAATCTCTACCTAGCATACAATGTAGTTAAAATTAAATTAAATTAAACCAGCTCCTGGACCCAAATAGTGTACAATGTGTCAGACAAGCAGTTCATTTTTGGAGAATTCCATAATGGTTAAACAGTGCATTATAGGAGTGTAAGTTAAGTTTAGAGCATACACCGCACACCATAGAGAATGTTGGGAGCTATTTTGGATTCAAAGTACATCCAGAGAAATGTATTATTAACAGCTCAGCTGTTGATGAGAAGGAGAAAGACTTTGTCAAACTATAATTGGCACTGGGAGATACTAGGGCTTTCAGCATCAGTACTGGACATGAAAATGTGTGTATAGTTTTATTTTTACTTTACATTATATTTTGTATTGTTCTTGTCTCTCTGTCTCTGTGTGACTGAGTAGTCATAGCATGGGCAATTTCCTCCAGGATTAATGAAGTTTTCATATTCTGATTCTTCTTAAATTTGTAGACACGTATATGGAAGCGCTTGACAACCAGATCAGCCAAAATCAGGGAGGACTGGTAGTAAATTTCATTCAACATTTCATTCAAGATTTTTTCTTAGGCCTCTGATTGGGCCAGCACAGCTTTAAGGTCAGGGTTATATCAGCTGTGGGTTTGCCAAGTTTCTGGCTTTAAGATTGAACATGGAAAACTCTTTTTTTTAAATACTCTCATGTGCATGTGGACTAGGCCTGAGTTAACATGTTAAACTGAATAACACATCCAGTGCGTAACAGCATAGTAAATGAAGCTGGTTATGAAATATTCTCTTTTAGAAGCACTCTTGAAATAAATTAAATAAATTAACTTCAAATGTGAAGAGTGTAACCAGTGGTAGAGGATTACAGATAGGCCTACTAATGAAAGTTACGCAAAAAAATAAATTGGGACGTTTCAAAGACGCAGATCTGGAATACATTTCAGTGCTGATGTTGCCACTAATGGAAATCATTTTTCAATTAAGGCTTTATCTAAACATGTGTCTGGAAATCCCTCCCTCTGTGTTAAATATACTTACATAAACTCCTCATCTTAAATATCCCCTGCGATCGGAAGACTGTGGGTTTGAATCCCAGGACTGCTGGTGGCACCATTGAGGTACCCTAGAGCATGGTACCATTCCCATACACTGCTCCCTGCGCACTGCATCACTGGCTGCTCACCATGTTGAGTGGGTTAAATGCTGGGGTGTGTTCATGTGTGCCTATTAGGGACAATTTATGAATATACATAAAAGTATTATGTGTTGAAAATACTGAGAATATAACGTCTGACTACATGTTACCAAGTACTACTCACTTATTCCCAGCACTTTACAGCATTACCCCAACATGCCAACATGTAAACAATGTCTCAGTTTTACTGAGGCTAAGTTTTAGCACAGATGTGCCTCATTTATTTACTAGGAGAATATACACATTATTCGTATTTCATACACATTTAACACATCTCATGTGTGCCCAGCTGGAAAGAAGAAGAGGAAGAAGAAGAATATATTTGTTGTCATTTGTACACAGGAATGCGGTACAGTGCACAGAGATAGGATTTGCAGCTCCGTATATGCTTTCCTCTGTTAGGCACAAAATATATAAGACAAATAACAATGTGTGATGTCAAGGTTCAGATAGGCTTTTCGGTGTGAAGAGGGTTTGGTCAGAAGACCACTGGCCCTCTTGCAGCTCTGTTCAGAGAGAGAGAGCTCGCCTGTAGGAGTCACTAAGCCTCCTTTAGCTTCCATTTACACTTCCGCCTGTTGTGGAGCCCCTCTGCCCGGCTGGACTGGTGGAGAGTTTTGAGAAGAGCAGCTGCTCAGAGCCGGAGACCCTGAGGATCTGCTGGAGGACCGTGTTTTCAGTGACGAGAAAACTGTTCGACTAGTTTCCTCAACTTCATGGAAGTCAAATAAGCCAGCTCTGACTCTGACTCGGTTTGACAGATTGGCGGACAGACAGACAGACGGGCAGATAGACAGCCCCTCTACAAGTCACTTTGGGAGGAATTCAGGCAGGTAGTCCAAGATTTTAGACATTTCAGCTCCACTCTTCTGCTCCTCAGAGATCCGTCCGCACGCAAACGGCTGTTATCCTTACTGAAACAAGTTGTCAGCTCTAAACTTTGTTTGGAAATCACTTTTCTTGCCTAAGTACGTCGCTCCTGCTTCTGCTCTTGACATCTCCTACAGAAACACGGTGAGAAATCATTTGTTTTCTTGTTTGTTTTGACAAAAACATGCTTTTTGGTACAATGTTTACCCTAGGTGCAGTTAAGTCTATATCCGTTCTCTGTAGCTCATGGTTTAGCGCTTGTAGTGTTTTTATTTTGAAACGTCAGTCTGTTGATGTGTTTTAAGTTCCAGAGACAGGCTACTGGAATTCCAGTACTCTAGGAAAAAGAGGAATTTCTCGAGGGATTTCTCTCCAGTCAAAGACCATTGGGATGATAAAAATGAACATAATACAGAGGAGAGATTATTAAAGAACCCCATAATATAATAAATATTGTATTAAAGTATCAGTACAGGGGACTGCAGTCTGTTTTCTGTTATTCATTAATTACCAGACTGTCTCATCATCAGTGACTCAGAAAAAAAATTAAGTGATGAGAGCAAACACAGACATGAGGTATGTGAGGAATTATGATACACATTCTCTGCATTTTCAGAGGCAACAGCTGAGCACTGATCAATACAGAAAGTCACAAGGGGTTCCTCGCTGCAGTTATCTTTTGGCCCAAGTTTCTCTGTGGCCCACTGTTTAATGCCACATATTTATATGTCGCACTAGAGCAGTTCAGTGAAGAGAATTTAATATATTTGAGATCTTTTGCACTGCAGTCATTGATGAATATTTTTGGAGGATACATGTCATATGATATGTCTGCCAGAGAAATGTACCAGTTTGTGCTATATTTGTCCTCCAAAAGGGAATGCTGCGCTTACTTCATAGCACTTTTTAAATGTTTTGAATAACAGACTTACCATTGTGCCTGTGGTTTTTAAATGTATTATTTGGAGGCTGCATATGTCTTATTAGAATGGTCAGCTGGAACTAAATGACTTCTATCCAACATTTCAGGCCTTTAAACATGAGTATATTTTGTTGTGAATATAACATTAGTAGCAAATATAACATTTCTAATATTACAGCTGACTGTTTAATTTAAAGCACTTTAAATAGCAAGTCAAAGTACCCATTTGTATAGAAATGACACAGATTCTGATCATGAAGGTAAAGTGAAAAATATTCCATCCCACTTGTTTTGCCATGTCAAGTGTGTTTTCTCTTGTATACTCTATTGCTTTTGCTTCCTGTGTAGTTTCAGCATATGCTTTTTTGAGAGAGGAACTTGACCTCCCTTATCCTGACCCCACATTCCTTTTACGTGTCTTGCCTGTTGCAGGCAGCCCACAGGTTACTCTGGCTTTCCACTGAGCAACTTCCTGCCTCTCTCCTGATCTGTGTCATATGGCACGTGTCTGGGGCTCGTAGCTGGATGAGTACTGTGTGTCTGCTTTGTCGTGCCCGTGCTTCAAAAGAGTGCAGCCTGTCATTAAACCCACCACACCCAGTGCTTAATTCCATCAAATCAAACCCCTTCAGCTGGTTCTCATTGGTTTTTTTTAAACTTGAGTTGGCTTCTTCAAGAAGGAGAGCAAAGCCAAAATTTACTGCTTACCCTCAACATGGCAAACGTTCACTTTAGTGCCTATCAGGATATCATAACTGTACTCTCTTCAGATGCGTCATCGGCGTTTAGAGGTGGTTAAAGCAGGAGCACGGTTCTTCCACTGTTTATAGTGCTGGTGGGTTGCTCTCATCATGGTGATTACTACACTTTTCCACCCTGATATTCATGAACGTTCCTTTTTTCTGTGGTTGGCTGAATGAATACACACACACATACACCACACACACACACACACACACACACACACACACACTCACAGACCCTGTGCTGGAGGCCCACTGAGCTGTGTGTTAAATCAACAGTTTTGTTCTCCCTTTGACCTCATTGGCGCAGGCCTGCAGTGCCAGGCTGCTCAGTGCAGGCAGTAAGCTCTGGCCACTGGCAGAAACAAGAGTGGCTCTGTGTCTGGGAATGGACTGGACATTTCTGTCCTACCAGCATGATTGCTGTGACTGAGCAGAAATTGAGAAGACTGTATGTCATACGCAGCTGTACTTGCATCACAGGTCACCATCATGCATCGTCTCATCATAAATACCGGTAGTCACAAATAGTTTGTATTCATAACACTCAAATACACCTGGGGAAATATAATGATGTATGAATAAATATGAATTAAGCTGAAACAGTTGCAAATATATCAGATCTAGATTTAGTCTCAGACACCTTTCACTTGAAGAAACACAAAGCATCCACTTTATGCCTCTTTGTGGATGTGATTTCATGCACTTCATTCCATGTTTTTTATCAGCCCACATGGAAGTACAAATTGTTTTTGACAACAATTAGCCCATAAGAACAATATGTCTGTGAAGTTTACAGCATTACATCTTTATAGATTGTTCAAAGATTTCCAGGGATCAAATTTTTTTAAATAAGTTAAATAGCAATTTTTTGTAGTGACCATGTCAAGAGATAAGAACCTTTCAAAGGTTTTGAAAAAGTCACAAAATGTGAATGTTTTACAACTATATACTCAAATATTACATTTATTAACGTGGTTCTCTACAGAGAAAATTGTGTACCATCATGCAACCAATGCTTTTTGGCACTTTTTTTTTAAGTGTGTAGAGGAAATGCAGTGTCATGCACAGTTATTGTAAAGTAAGCAAACCGAAGTATATATTTTTCATTACTAACCGATTTGAATGAAGGAAACGTAATGGTGTGAGTTATTTGTTCAGTGTAGTGGTGCAGTCTGACTGAAGGCAAAGGTGGCCGATAACATATCTGTCCATTCAGGGGTCAACCAAAATATTTGACCATTCAGTTACATGCTCAAATCTAGTCATTATCATAATGATACTCCATCAAGACTGATGGGACATTAAGAGAATGCTGACCTTATGCTCAGACATCTTAAAAAATGATACTGTATTTTACGGCGGGTGGTCAAATGGAATGGAATCAGAGATTTCCAAGTTATCTGCACTCCACTCGTGCAGTAGTTTTAGGCATGTCTGTAATGTAACCTCATGCCTATAAGGCTAGCACATTCTGCAACTATATTTTAACATCATGACTGGACCACGTGCTGGGCTTTACTGTCTCTTCTATTTTGGAGGGGTGCTTGTAAGTTGTAGGTTTCATGCAGGGCAGTTGGACATGAAGTATAGCTCTTAAACAACAACAAAGCCCTTATAAACTCTGTTCATGCTTAGAAACTTCACATGGTGTTTGCAGAATAGAGTTTTCCTGTTGTTTCACTTACTGTAAAGTGTGTGTGGAGTGGGCTTTTTATTGATCCCTTGTGGTTGATGGCATCTTGTTTTGTGCAGAAGTGTTTCAAGTGTTTTGTCTGTGTGTGTTTTTGCCAAATGTGCCCATGCCCTGAAATTGCTCATATGTTTTGCTGTGCCTTTGGGGGACAATTCTAAATGCCTGTTCATCATGCCTGAATGCCTGTAGTGCTATAATGTCTTACAGATTCAAAAGTCCTTTAGTTCAAAATATATTGTACTAAATCACTCACTTAGATAGTCTAACCCGTCATAATGTCAGTATGGTAAGGATAATTTCTATATCATTTTTTGGTATTCAAAGTAATCTGTCAGCTGTTTTGGTAATCGTATGCATAAACATTTATTAGCTAATGTTTAATTGACATTTTGCACATGACATTTTTAACTATAAGCATGTGCATTAGAGAAGTTTCCTCCCTGTTAGTAATGTGAATTGAAGTAATTTGAGTTACCTCCTTGTGGACAAACAGTTGAGCACAAACTATAATGACATGGAGATTCTCTGTTCATAGTTCAAAATAATTGAGGAATTCATTGAGAAAATCAATTTTTATAGATTTTTTAAAAACCAAACAGAGTGCATGAATTCCCTTGGTTTGAAGGTCACCCGCCTCCTAATCTGCTCTCATTAGACACTGTTGTGTTTACAGAACGTTGAAAACCTAAAAGGGTTTGAGTGACTGTCTATTGAATGTATCCTGATAACAGAAAATTGTCTGCATTGTATGTATTTAACATAATGACATAATTTTCAACTGACATGTAGTGGTGCAACGGATCACTGTTAATCAGTGATCTGAACCGAAGTTCTCGGTTCGGCACGCACGTGATCCAAAGGTTCGAGGGAAAAAAAAGTTTGACTGTTTGGCGCACGTATCAAGCGATAACGGTCCAAGTGGAGGAGCAGAGTAGCTCGAGAAACTTCCAGTATCACATAGATCTCATGTATGGGAGTTTTTTTGCTTCCCCCTTAAATATATTAATGGGAAAGGGAGGTGGACAAATGGTGGATAAAACCACCACAGTTTTTGGACAGTGTGGCACGAGGAAGCCGTATGAGACTGGGCAACACGTCGAGCATGGCCGCTCATTTGAAACGACATCATTACATCACAGTGAACTGGGAGATAGGAAGCCCTGTACTGCAGACATGCCTCCTTTGTGAGGGTCTCCTTAGAAAAGGTAGACATCCTCATCTGTTTGGAAAAACAGTTGAAGTTAAAGGCGCACGTCTGAGCTTTGCTTACTTTCTTTTTTGTTGATGATGTGGATAAAATGTGATGTGGTTTTTATTTCATTCTCCATGTTCAAAATAAGAAGCATTGATACCTTAAATTGCATTTGAAGTTGTTTTTGATTGTGTCCACATCAAAGTAAATAAGTTGATTTTTTTAAAATGGGCAAAATAAATAAATAAATAAATGGAGAGTTAAATTTGACTTTTTTTATTTTTTTGCTGATCCGAAAATCAATCCAATCAGGTCCTTAAAACCGTGATCCGATTCGAACCTTGAATCTTTTGATCTGTTGGACCAACTACTAACAGGGGTGTAGCAGTGCAGTGGGGACCTCTGTTGTAGAGAATGAACACAACTGAACTCCTCTTAATATTTTGTTTAATTTTGCAACGTTTTTATTGGTCAATTTATTATGAAATTTCATACAATGTAAAGAACAACAATTTTTTTTAATAAGTGAAAGTGACATTTTCGAATGGAAATTTTAAATAGTTCATGATAGGCAACTCTCTTTGACTGTAATACAAAGTCATTAAATTGAAATGAGCTCTTTACACAGAGGTTTGCTCGTAATGTTTGCATGGAAATAAACATCAAATCTCAGAAAACGTAACTTCACAAGTTAAGGAAATAAAAGTCAAGTCAAGGTCCCAAGATTGTATTCTAAGGCAATTAGGACCATATCTATTTGGCCAGTCAGCATGATATTTTTACACAATGAAAAAGGCAGCCAATATTTGTAAACATAACAAGAAATGTCATTTACAATTAGCTTCTGAGTGATCACAATGCAGGAAATCTGAAAACCTTACATCAAGCCCCAGTGTTCTGTGGAAGTACCTCTTACATAAAGTTGGCTCTGCACATGTGGTTTTTTTTGGAGAATTTGTGTTGCGCCAGTAATTAAAAAGTCTTATCTCTATCCAGTCTGTCTTGGCCTGAGTTTGGACTGTGTGGGTATGTGCTGCTCAAATTGTTTGTTATCAGGGGACAATGCTGAGCCCAAGGATAGGAAATGGGTGGGCTATCAAAACAAGTAGGGATTTCTTCCCACTGTTTTCTTAGTCTTTATTATAATCTTGATGAAACTGAGGAAGGAGAGTCTATAAATGTGTTGTATTAGGTTAACTGTACTAGGTTAACATTTCCTTTTTTACATTTCCCAATTTTTACATGTTCATTTTTGGTCTGTTGAAATTTGTGAAAACATTAAGGTACTAAAGACCCCTAAAGATCTGTATCCTCGTCCAGGCTTGATGTGTGTTCCTTGAGCTGCTTCATATATTTGACACCTGTAATCCAGTGACCATTTGTAATTCAGAACACATGCTTGTGTGCTGATAAGTGAAAAGTGAGAATTCCATAGACCGTAACAGGCTTCCATCACATTAAATCATGAAATGCACGAGCACACTCTAAAAGGTGAGGCTTCATGGAGTGAAAATGAGATCATTATGGAGAGGAGTGTGAACAATGAAAGCTGAGATATGCTCTCAAGGAGTCAAAGACCTCACCGCCCTCGTTCTTCCCCTGTTTCTGCTCTAACTGTGCAGGTCAGAGCTGTCTGGCGGCTTGTATAGGCGAAGAGTGCTAGAGTGCATGAGGGCGTCACAGACAATAGAATAATTTTACTAACTAAAGCCAGACCCCGCAGACGTTAGTCTCGCAAGTACCAAGGGAAATTACTTACACCAGTTCTCAGCTATGTTTGTGACTGGCTTTCAAGAAGTTCTTCACACATTTTATTTATAAAAATGATTCTCAGAATAAATCATTGAAAGGCTCCATAAAGTATCAAAGGTGTTTCTTCTATTGCATTGCTCAAGCAACCCCCTTTTGACTTTTTAAAAGGAAGTTGCACTGATTTTTTCACATGTCTAAGGAACTCATGTGTGTTACATTTATGCCCTTTAGCAGAAGCTTTTGTCCAAAGTGACTTCCATTCCCTAACCACAGGGGACAGTCTCTCTGGAGCAAATTGGTGTTAAGGGTCTTGCTTAGGTACCCAGTGGTTGTTTGCTGAGGGTAGGACTGAATCCATGACCCCTTGGTCCAGAGGCAAGTATCCTACCCTCTAGGCCACCCCCCACTAGACATTGGACGATAACCGGTTTCACAGTATACTGCGGTTTTAAAAAGTCAAGGTATCAAAAGTTATATCGTTCCTATGATATGTACAGTGTTTGTGTCGTCAAAGGAAGGATTTGTTTTTGAAAATTTTATTTGTTTCTTTATTTTGATTA
>JBBMFX010088903.1:0-10030 GCA_037832545.1 Rhabdalestes septentrionalis | reverse complement strand
CCAATGTCTGTGTGTGGATGAACCCAGACTTCCCATTTAAATAGTCAGGATGTGAGTCATTTCCGAGACCGATTGACATCACGTTTTCTGTTGTGTGTGACGACGGAAGTTCTGGATGAGAGATGGATCCAGGATGAACCACCCGGGAACCCAGGACCGTTCTTCCGGACCGTAGCGATGTGCACAGCCTTGGAGAAGCAGTCCGTGATGGTGTCCTTACCCATGGGTTCGAGCAGCTCAGTGACAAATTCCACTGAAATGTGGGTCCAAGGTCAATGTGGCACAGGCAAGGGTCTTAGGGTGCCCGAGGGAGGAGTATTGGATGATTTTGCTCTGGCACATACCTCACAAGCTTGGACATATTCACTGGTGTCCGTGGCCATGGAAGGCCACTAAAAGGTTCTTTGGAGGTTGGAAAGCGTACGTGCGCCCCGGGGGTGTCCAGCCTCAGCAGAGGAGTGTCCCCACTGGAGGACTTCCTGACGGACAGCCTGAGGGATGAAGAGACGTTTGGGAGGAGTGTTGGCAGGAGGAGGATCCAAAGTGTGGGCCTGGCAGACTCTGTCTTCTAACCCCCACCGGAGAGGAGCCAGGATTATATCTGGAGGCAAGACAGGCACGGGATCCGCCCGGGGACTCTCAGCCTGGTGTTGGCGTGAGAGGGCATCAGCCTTGGTGTTCTTGGGTCCCGGGCGGTATAACAGCTGGAAATTGAATTGTTCAAAAAACACAGCCCACCGCACCTGCCTGGGGTTGAGCTGCTTGGCAAGCCGGGTCAAAATAAGGTTCCGGTGATCAGTCCAGACCATGAATGGGTCACTGCCGCCCTGGAGTCAGTGACGCCATTCCTCTAGGGCCCACCTGATGGCTAACAATTCACGGTCCCCTACCCCGTATAGTTATTGAGTGGGAGAAAAATTCCTAGAGAAGAAACAGCATGGATGGAGTTTCTGATCTGGACCCCGCTGTGGGAGGACGGCTCCTACGCCCATATACGACCACCTCATCAACGAATGGCTTGGACGGATCTGGATGGAGAAGGACTGGAGCAGTGGCGAACAGGTGGCAAAGGGTCTTGAAGGCTTGGATGGCGACTGGAGTGAGAGTGAAGCGTCCAGACTGCGGTTTGGTGAGGGCCGTCAGAGGGGCCACAGTTGAATTGAAGCACCGGATGAATCACTGGTAGAAATTGGTGAACCCCAGAAAATGTTATAGCTGTTTGAGCGTTGTGTGTAGGGGCCAAGAACGCACAGCCTTCAGCTTCTGGGGATCCATGGCCACACCCTTCTCAGAGATGACGAATCCAAGTAATGTGGTGGTGTGCTGGTGAAAGGCTCCAACTTACAGAACAACTGATGGGCCAACGACTTCTTCAGGACTGCTCTGATGTGTTGAATGTGCTCAGTTTCAGTATGAGTGTAAATCAGGATGTCATACAGGTATGCGAAACACCATTTTCCCAGAAAGTCTCTGAGCACATCATTGATGAAACTTTGTAAGGCAGTCTATTACATAAGCCAAACGGCATTACCAAGGTCTCGTAATGGCCGGTGGGGGTTATGAATGCTGTCTTCCACTCATCACCCTCTCTGATGCGGACCAGGTTGTAGGTACTGCGTAGATCCAGTTTATTGAAGATATTGGCACCAGAGGTGGTCCAGGGTGGTGTTAGTGAGTGGAAGCGGGTGCCAGTGCTTAATGGTGATGTTGTTAAGCCCTTGATAGTCGACACAAGGGCAAAGTCCCCTGTATATATTTGTTGAAGAAGAACCCTGCAGCGACAGGGGAGCTGGAGGGTCTGATGTTGCCCTGGTGTAGACCCTTATAGATGTAGTCATCCATAGCCTTCTGTTCCCCTGCAGATAGTGAGAAGAGACGGCTGCGGGGTGGTATTGTGCCAGGCTGGAGATCGATGGACAGGTCGTACGGACGGTGAGAAGGAAGTTTGACGGCCTTATTTTTGTGGAACACACCAGCCAGATCACGGCATGGGGTGGGAATGGACTTTGGGTCGACGTCGAGGGCCTCGGACTCCCCAGAGCACGTCCCAGCCTCTGCCTGGAGACATAGCTCCCGACAGGTTGGTCCCCACTGGAGAATCTTGCGGCCGGTCCATGAGATGAGGGGGTCGTGCTGTAGGAGCCACGGCTATCCAAGAATGAAAGGTGGAGAGGTGAGATGAGTGATGAGGAGGTGTATGGACTCCGTGTGACCCTTGTGAGACATGGTGATGGGACTGGTGGCTAGGGGACGACCGTCAATGGCGGTGATTTTTACAGGCTGGGATAACGCCTCAGATTCTATCCCCAGCTGGGCAGCAAAAGCCTGATCGATGAAATTCCAAGCCTCTCCCGAATCAATGAAAGCAGTGGCCACGATCTGTTGGTGGCCCAGTTGGAAACATACCTGGATGTTGAGTCGGGAAATGGTTGGAAGTCTAGAAACAGCTACCAGCGGACTAGACAAAGACCTCCCCCTCTTCACCAGGTCTGTCCATTTCCCAGGCAGAGAGGACAAATGGCTTATCTCTCCGTGAGGTCAAGGGAGGCGCGTCCTATCTGCATGGGTTTCCTGTCTCCGGAATGGGCCTCTGAGGCAGTAGGAGGTGGTGGTGGTGGTGTGGCTCGTCTGGAGAAACTGCTGGTTTGATGGGAGTCGAAGAGCCGGGTCCGGGGTGCTGGTTTGTGTATGGAGGCGAGATGGAGGTCAATCCTCAGGCAGAGCTCGATCATACCCTCGTAGGTCACAGGCAGTTCATGGCACGCCAGCTCTGTCTTCATTCGTGAAGATAAGCCCTCATGGTGTGCTGTGCGAAGCACTGCGTACTAAACTCTGCAGTATAGTTTGAGACTGGACGGTCCCCTTGATGGAGGTGATGAAGTTTAGAGTCCACCACTACCTCGCTCTCAGGATGTTGGTAAGCGGCCTTGAGATGTTTGGTGAACTCGGCGTATGAATAGGCTGTTACTTCGCTGGATCTCATGAGCGCGGTAGCCCACTCAGCTGCCTGCCCGGTGAGGAGGGACGAGAGGAGTGCAATGTGGCTCCAGTCCGTTGGGTAGCGCTGTGACTGAAACTCAAACAAGAGTGAGAGGTTAGTGAGGAAGACATCGCACTTCACTCGTGTCCCACGTATGAGGCAATGCAATTATGGGAAGTGATGGTTGAAGGAGAGGAGAAGGGGAAGAGGAGGATGAGGGGGTTTGGATCGCCGGCTTGTTCAGCCACACGATCGTGGAGGATCTGTTGTAGGGTAGCGACCTTGGCACGGAGGTTCACCACTTCCTGTTTCAGACCCACTATCTCAACCCCCTGCTGATTAACTACCTCCCAGACCCGAGGTCTGCTGGGCTTCCTTCAGACACAGACATCCTGTCATGGTGGGGAGATGAGAATGCTGAAAAGAGTTGCCCAATGTGGCATGATGGAAGAGCCCAAACGCGGAATACACGAGAGAGCCGGTTAATCACGCAGTTATTCTGAGAACGCTCCAAGAAGGAGTAAAGATTCCCACCAAAGGAACCTGCGTTCTCAACACACACAGAGAAAAGGTAAGAGCAAAAGTTGGACTCTGCCGAGTCGTAGTACTCACGGTACAGAGAGGATGAGGTGACACGTAGTTGGGCATGAAGACCAATGTCTGTGTGTGGATGAACTCAGACTTCCCGTTTAAATAGTCAGGATGTGAGTCATTTCCGAGACCAACTGTCATCACGTGTTCTTGTGTGTGACACATATATGTCCTTTGTTGGGTGATATTTCTGCTACATTAAAAGATCTTGTGAAAAAATATACATTTACACTGCTGTCTTTTCAAACGCCGTGTTACATCTTCCCTGAGTCTTGCTCCTAACTGACAGCCTTCCTGTTGGGTATCCAGCTGTGGGTCCAGGTCCTCCTGCTTTGGTAAAGGGGGGCCTGGAGGTAGAGGGATGCCGTTTCTCTGTGCAATATTGTGCAACCCCGCGCAGGCTCTAATGATGCAGCACACTTTTGGGGGGTTGTATAACAACCTGCCACCTGATGCATCTAAACATCGCCACCTGCACTTCAGCTGGCCAATCGCATGCTCCACAATAGTGCATGCAGGAGTGTGAGTGTTGTTATAGGGATGCTCCTCTGCACTCTAGGAGTTTGAAAAGGGGGTGAGGAGGCATCACTTCAGGGGGTAGCTGCTGTCACCTGCATTTGATAAAATACATGATTCAATACATGTACAATGAATAGTTATGAATCACACCAGGGTAAATTCCAGGATAAAGGAGTCGTGTGTTGAACCAGGTCATTGTGCAACCACTTTGGTCAGGACCATGTCAGCATCGTAGATAACTTGCACAATAATTGAATGCACATGTTTTCTATTTACATAAATGAATTCCTTTTCATATGGAGCCCTTATGGCCTGTATTTGTACTGGGATTGCGCAGTTCAACATTAAGCACAAATGTAATTGCAGTATTGTGCTTTCAGCAAGTTTTCACACGTCTCCAAATGATTGTGACATTCATGGCCACCACTTATTCATTTAAGATTAAATTAAGAATCGAGTCGAATTATGTATTTTTCTTATATATTTATTCACTATTATAAATATATGACTTAATGTGTGAGATTGAATGTATGGTGTAGTACTCACTAGCACAAGGAATTATTATAAATGTACTAAAATATTCACCCTCTTACTGTCATATTTGCTCATACTGTAATTGTTGCTCCCTTGCACATTTCCTTCATTTGCAAATGCAAAATATTATCCACATCTACACATCACACATACTAATTTTATTGTTTTATTTTATATACTTTTTGTAATTTTGTTTAATTTAAAGAACTAAATTGCTTAACCTAACCTCAGCATTTGTGTGTGGAAAGCAAAGAAAGAATTTAATTGCACAAAGAAATGTAATCTGTGTCTTTGTAATTTTCTTGTTGACAGTTTGACTATTGTCATTGTATTATAAGCTCAACATCATCCTTTTCCAAGGACTCATCAGTTTCACCCATCTGTTTCTCTAGGTTGAGGTGGAAGGTAGTTCGCTTCTGCCTTCTGTCTGCACCTTAGGCAGTGAGGGCTGGCGGACATGGGACGGCAACCATATATCCCCCCCCGGATTTTAATTGCACTTTAGTTCAGTTAGTTCAACACACCCATAGTGGGGGGGTGAGGAGGTCCTAAATAAAATATTAGTGTGGGGATGTGTGTAGGTGTATGTTTGTGTGGGTATTTGTCTACATGAATGCATGTTTATGTATGTAGGGATGATTGTGAGTGTATGTGTATATGTTTGGATGGGAGCATGTGTGTTTTTGTACTCCCTGGAGGCAGCGGGAAGGACTTGGCTGGGGGGCCTGGGAGGCTGCATCCACAGATGCTGCCGATCTCCAATGTGGTGTCCTCTTGGCCCCAGGTCTGGGGGGGGCAACGTCTCCTGGGGCCACTCACCTGACTTTATCAGGTGCATCCACATTTGGTCCTCGAAGATGTGTATGTACAAGTGTTGTTATGTGTATGTATGCATGTGTAAGCGCACGAGGTGGCAGGCAGGCTGGGTGGGGGAGGTTAGGGGGGATGGCTGGGTGGGTGAGTTGGCTGGTGTGCGGGGGGTAGGGGTTGGTAAAGGGGGTCAGGTGTAGGGGGGCACCTGTCAGCTCCTGGGTCTTTTGACTGGCACCTGTCAATTTGCCCCTTGGGAGGGGGCTGTGTCTAGTGGGGTGTGGGCTCCCCATGTGGATGCCCGTACGGTGGACGGAAGGCTTTTGGGCAAGTGGGGCACTGTACTCCTTCTGTGCCTGTGTGGCCAGGCGCACTGTAACCTTGGGCC
The DNA here is from genome assembly GCA_037832545.1 of Rhabdalestes septentrionalis. Lineage (NCBI taxonomy): Eukaryota > Metazoa > Chordata > Actinopteri > Characiformes > Alestidae > Rhabdalestes > Rhabdalestes septentrionalis. The sequence continues at coordinate 4,208 of JBBMFX010088903.1, read as the reverse complement.
GCTGGGGTCCTTGACTCTTATCTGGTGCCTCCCCCTTCCGCCTTTTGGGGCTGGCACTTGGCCCTCCTGGGGTGTGCGGCCAAGTCCCCCGGTCTCTGATGGCACCACCTCTCTCGGTCAAAGTCTCCCTTGGACACTGGGACGGCATGGTTGTAGCCTCTCGCCATCATAGCAAAACATTCCAAGACAAACAAAGACAATGCATGTGCACACTCGCACACTCACTAACGTACCCACTTACTCTCTCACTAATTTACCCATTCACACATTCACTCACACATTTGCTCACACATTCACTCACCCAATCAAACACTAACTCACCCACTAACCCACTCATTAATGCACCCACTCACTCACATTCACACTCAAATATACATTCATTCACCCACTTACTAATTCACTCACACAATTACAAATTCACTCACCCACTCACAAATTCACTCACCTAGTCACTCACTCACCCACTCACTCCCACATGCACACACGCACTCGCTCACACATCCACAGCCACTAACTCACTCATCCACACAGACTCACTCACCCACTTAATCACCCACACACTAAATCACTCACCCACTAAAATAATTCCCTCAATCACACACATCTATACATATAGGCACAGGCACACACCTATACGAGCACATGCACATTCTTATATGCACATTCATACACACAAGCACACACATATAGGCCCATGTATACACATAGACACACATGAAAATCAGAGGCATACAGGCACATACACATGCACTCACACAGGCACACACAGGTACGCGCATGCATACACACAAATACATACATGCAGGTATAGGAATACACATAATCAAAAGACTACCCAGAACCATAGGTTTCAGTGCACAATTATAGCAATAACAGGAGTGTAGGTTGCTTCTGTGTTATTGCGAATTTGCAATTGCTTTGTGTAATGTTCTCTGTTCATGTGGCTGGTTCTTGTTTTTCAGGTGCAGCCTTTTGAGTGTTTACAAAGTGGTAACAATTTTCACTGGGATCTTCAACCTCAATCAACTTCAATATTTTATGGGGGTTTTTACTTAATTATTTTATTGTTTTTCCCCCTGCCCACTTTTTTCCTTTTTTTTTTGGTTTTTTTCTCCCTCTCCTACTTTTTCTTCTTTTTCTCTCTCTGTATTTACTTTACCCACGATCTGGCTTAATGTAAAATCAAATAAACTAATAAATACATTAAAAAGCTTAGAAAACAAGAGGGGAATATACTGTCAAGTCCCACTTGGCAAAGCAAAGGTGTCTGGCACATCAAAGCATCCAGCTTCACATTCTGTTTGCTAAGATGTCAAACAATTTTTCACATTTTTGGCTGGTGCTCTCTCATCAGCAGATTTCCTCTTTAGACTATCTATGCCAAGTTCTCGGCACCCAATAGCTCTCACCTTTGCTCTAAAATTTCCCAACTTGTATTTTAGAATGTTGAGCTATTCTGCAAACCACTGAAATATCCGGGCTCCCTCAAACAGGGTTGTTTCTCTACTAAGGCTTCAGCCACCAGTTGACCACCAGTGCAACACACTTGACCTTGATTATTCCTTTGCATCCAGGATATTTGCACCTCCCTCTGTTTTCAGTGTAGACAGACCAGTGGACTGTGCAGTGGACGTTTCCGCGAAGGGCATATCGAGGCTTGCTTCATTTAGGGGAGGAGTCAAAAATGATGACTTCCGAAGCCTCGCTGCCTGCTGTACCACATGACTGCTTCGGGAAATGGTTTCGATTTCCTGCGAGGTTTGACAACAATAGAAACCCCTCAGGCCCCATTCCAAATGTGGGTTTTTGATAGAGACTTGCAGTCAGTTCAGAGTTTGGAAAGAGTTTTGATAGTTTGGATTCTAGAGTTTGGATAGCATTTATATAGTTTGGAGATACTTTGAAGAGCTTAAAGAGAAAGAGATAGTTTGAAGATTTACAAGTGTGAGGAGAGAAGGTATGAGGATGGAGAATTATCCCTGTGTGGGAATATTTTGAACTTATAACTCATAATAAGGTAAGTTTTTCACTGTTTCTTATTACATTCAAAGGTGAGGTGCTTATTGTGTTCCAAGGAGTTGGGGTACAATAACACCTCATCCATGCTAAGGCATTACCATGCCTTGCATGAGAATAAGGAGGAGACTGTAGCTTCACCCAGACAAGGCAAGTAATCACAATATTGTGAACGCATTATCACAATTTTACCATGTTGACTTTTATTGTGCAAAAAGACATGTAACAGACACTGTATTTATTCTCATTTAACCAGCCACTAGAAAACAAGATCTGGATGAAGCCCTTGTCTCCATTATAGTGAAGGATACACAGCCCTTCAGTATTGTGTATGATGTTGGATTCAGGACATTTGTGTCCAGACTGGATCCCAATTATGTTCTCCCTACAATACAGGTATGTGTGGGTGCATGCATGAAACAAATGAGTACTTCAATGTATGGATCACAATTCAGCACTATATATTTCTTTTAGGCCCTGAAGACCATGGTGGAGGCAGAGTATGAGTCAGCTAAGGAGAAGGCTAAGGCTAAAGTGGAAAAGGTGGCTGCTGTTAGCCTTACTACTGACATGTGGCAACCCATCAACATGGATGCCTGCCTGGCTGTAACATGCCATTTTGTTGGTGAGAAAACCAAGCTCAATTCAGGCATTCCCCAGTCACACACTGCTGAAAATATAGCTCATGTGAAAGCTTCCCTCATGGAGGAATGGGGAATCACTAATAAGGTGATATGTATTCCTTATGGAAAAAAATATATATATTGAAAAATATTGTACAATATATTCAACAGTATATTATAATATATTGAATTACTAGTTTAATATATTATGTATTTACAAATATATATTATATTGTATTTTGTAGAGCATGAAGATTATGTATCACATGAATTCCCTGTTTGAAAATACTAATTATTACACACAAAATAGAGTAAAAAATAATCCAGAACTTAAGTCATCTGCTTTTATTTGTGCAAATGCATTCAAAAATTACCTAATGCAATTTTTACAAATATGTCATCTTACCATGACAAGATAAAATACAAATAGCTCTAGTCATTCTCCACTTCACACTTAATCATTTGTGTTTAATTATATAAATAAAAATAAATATAATAAATAAACAAAAAAAATGTTGTTACGTGACGATTTGCATTTATTTCACTGTGAGCACATCATAATTACATCAGTGAACGTCCCATGGAATGAGACCCATCACTGTGACGTCAGATGTTACCCACAAACAACCCGGAACCTGTGTTAAAAAATCTCTCCAAAATCACTTAGTTTTCAGTAGAACCATTATACCACCTTTCAGTTCAACACAAGGTAAGATATGTGAGAAAAGGAAAAACTACACCAATGCCTTATTACATTTATCTAAATATGTTATTGACCTGTCATGTTCAACTAAACAGAATTGACGAACAAGCAAACTATTACCAGCTACAGTAACTGCCCCTCAGACTTCATCACAGTTGCCCTATCTCAACTGTATTTAATCACTGTTAGGGTGTGAACTCATGAATGGATATTAAATGGACATTACCATTTTAATCTTCAAATGAATATCTTGGTGGAATGCACACGTAAAGACTTGCATACTGTGGTATGTCAATAAGCACACATTTGCTTTTGAACGTCTTCACATTGAAAGCCATTTTGCGTCCCCGTATTTCTCTTTTGAGACACAAAACATGTGGCAATTCACTTAGACAGCTGTGCGCTCTGTCATATATTCTACCAATAGCAAAACACTCTTTGCTCCCTTCTTTCTCAATCAACAGGTATTTCTCAATATTTGCAATCTCTCCACTTTGCATCACAACAGTGAAACTATTACTCTTCTTGATGTTTTTGAAGTCCTCTGAATAGTACAGTTGTCCCTGCACAAGAACTCTATTAAATACAAGAACAACTGTGTCTGGTGTTACTGAAGTATGTTCTCTGAGAGTATAGAAGAAAATTTAATTCCCTCTCTTCTTTTCTTGATTTTGTCTTAAACATGTATGGAAAATGAATGTCTTTCTCTGAACAAATCGAGTGTATGCTTGCATGAAAAGGGGATCTGTTCCCTTGTCTGTTCCCCTGTATATGCCAGAGAGGCCCTTCGCTCCACTAATTGAACACAGCTGTGTGGAAAGAATGATTCTATTCTATAGGACTTCTCCTAATAAGGAAGTATAATA
>JBBMFX010088856.1:0-10031 GCA_037832545.1 Rhabdalestes septentrionalis | reverse complement strand
AGAGACAGAGAGAGAGACAGAGAGAGAGACAGAGAGAGAGACAGAGAGAGAGACAGAGAGAGACAGAGAGAGAGAGATAACTGTCCTCTCTCTCTCTCACTGGGGGGGTAGGGTGGTCCTCCCTCTCCCCATCACTCAGTATAACTGTGAGAGAGAGAGAGGTCAAGAGAGGTAGAGAGAGGTAATCGGAGAGAGAGAGAGAGAGAGAGAGAGAGAGAGGGGTGATAGGAGAGAGAGAGAGAGAGAGAGGTGATAGGAGAGATAGGAGAGATAGGAGAGATAGGAGAGAGAGAGAGAGAGAGAGAGAATGAGAAAAAGAGAGAGAGGAGAGAGAAAGAGAGAGAAAGAGAGAGAGTGAATGAGAGAGAGAGGGAATGAGAAAGAGAGGGAGAGTGAGAGAGAGAGAGAGTGAGTGAGAAACAGAGAGAGAGAGAGAGAGAGAGAGAGAATGAGAAACAGAGAGAGAGGAGAGAGAAAGAGAGAGAGTGAGTGAGAGAGAGAGAGAGAGAGAGAATGAGAAAGAGAGGGAGAGTGAGAGAGAGAGAGTGAGTGAGAAACAGAGAGAGAGAGATGCCTCACTGGAATCTTCAAAGACAAGTTGGCTTTTAAAGAAAAAGTTTGACAAAAAATCCAATTTAAGACCTCTTCACATCAAGTGAGATTTTCACTGACGAAAGCAGAGCATGTATTTCGGGAGCCGGCTCAATTTGCTTCATTTTCTGGCTGACTGGGGCTCCCAAGTGCCTCAGCTGACTAAGGGTCAGTCTCTCCAGACGCTAGTGCTGATCATTCAAAAGATCTTCACTGGTCCACCCACTCTCCCATCACTTAGCGTGATGCAACCCAGTGCAGTCATTCGTTAGCTGATGTAACTTCATTGGTGGTTAGTGTTCTCCTCCAAGCGTGTTGAGCTGTGTGCCGCATTTGAATAGATTCAGCGCTGCTTCGTGTATCTCAGAGGACACGCATGCTAGCCATAATTCTCCCAGCTTGTTAGCAAAAAGCAACAGGGGGAGAACCAATCAGAGCTCTGGGATCATGTTTAAATTCCAAATGTGATACAGAAAAGCTAAAAGGACAAACAACATGCCAACTATAAATCTAAAAGCTAAAGTAAACATCTGAAATTGAGTAAGAATATGTCATTACACCACTTCAGCTCCTGTGTAATTACAGTAACGAAACAGTATGAAGGTATAATGGTAAGAATGGTGAAGATAAAGTAAAGTAAAGATAGTAAAGATAAAGTGCAGATGCCTCACCAGGGATATAATATACATATGCCTTTAGAATTGTATTAGTTTGAGTTTTAGAATACATATAATGTGTATATTAGAACTGCAGGGGTGGAGTATGCATATAGATAATTTCGCAAGAGGTACCCAGGGTGTGTGTGTGTGTGTGTGTGTGTGTGTGTGTGTGTGTGTGTGTGTGTGTGTGTGTGTGTGGATGTATCTCATTTGTGGGGCTTAAAAGAAAAATATCTAAATTCATCACTGAATCTACTTAGGGAATCCATTTCTTCTTCCTCCTCCATCTTCTTCCCACTAGTGAATAAAACAAAACATTGGAAGGTTCGACTGTGTTATTAAAAAAAGGCGTGTAGCCCAAACTGAGCAGCTACTGTAGTGAGACCACAACACACTGAATCAGCCACCAACATTATGACTAGAGTAAATAAAAAAACATATGATGGGATCTTAGAAGCACAATTCATTATTTGTCCTCATAATGTATCACACTTTCTCATGCTAACACATGTTTTGGGATCTTTGCTAATTTGTCTATGAGCTCACGCTGCTTTTCACATATTGCGACACCCGCCTGAGGAGCCAAACTCGAAACCAGAAACACACAGAGATCAGTGTGGGTGCAAGAGGAGCTTTATACATTCATGACTCAAACAATACCCAAACACAACAAAACACCATCTTACTTTGGTTCATTCCAGGCGAGATCTTCTTCCCAGTTGGCTGGGGAGGCGTGGCTTACTGGTGCTCTGACAGCAGCTCTGTCTCAGCAATAATTCAGATTCAGGTTTTGTTTGTCACATACAGTGTCATACATGGTACAACATGCAGTAAAATGCTTTTTGCAACACACGACCTTAAAAACAGTTTTTAAAAAAACAGTAGAAACAGTATGAAGGTAAGATGGCAAGGATAAGGTAAAGGAAAGATGCATTACCAATGATATAATATACATATACATGTAGAATTGTATTGGGTGGAGTTTTAGTATACATATAATGTATACTAATGCATACCTGTGTGGGGTGGACTATTAATATAAATAATATACATAATATACATAGTATAATACAAATACTATAAGTGTATGGGAGGGTAGAGTATTAATTCACATAACATACATAAGAATTGTGTGGAATATTTATGTAAATAATATACATTATTATGTAAACAATATACGTGATATATTTTTTATGTGATATATTGAACATATGAGCATATTATGAGTAATGGTTACAGAAGTACAGCTGAAAAAGATGTAAATAAGGGGATGAATATAATATGAATAGTCGTCACAGGTCCAGATGTTTCAGATGTTGAAGTGCAGGTGCAACAGAGAAAGATATGACTACGGATATGAGTGTAGTATGAAAAATAGTCCCAGTTTCAGGTATTGCAGATGTATTACAGAGTATTACAGTGTCCGGATCTGCACCTACTGCCACAGTCCCCTCCCATTACAGCACACTCACCAGGTCAAGGGCAAGGAGCAGGGGCTGGCGGAAGCAAGAGAGGCCGTGTCACAGAGGTAGTGTGGTGGTGTACTGCCTTGAGCCATAGAGAACTCATTCTAAGAACCTTTTTGAATCACTGAGCTATGCAGTTCCATCTGACTGGTGTTCTCCAGGGCACTGCCCCACTGGTGCTCCCCAGAAATGAACTGGCAATGCTAGAGGCTCTGGTGTTCTTTCTAGGCAGCGATGTTACTGTGGCTGGGTCCGGGGAACGCTTCAGGTATCCAGACAGCAATATGAACTTGGTTGGCTCTGGACCGGTTTTGAATGCAGTATCTAGGCATAAGGCCATTGCAGCCATAACCAAGGAGGAGAGGGCAGAACCATGAAAAGGTGCCAGCTTCTACGTTGCCAGATCCTCCATCTACTATAGAGAGAGTGAGTGGGACTGGTCAAGTGTAAGGGGGCAAACTGGACTCCTACACATCAGTCAAAGCTGTAAAGGCCGTGAGTGGACTAGGGCACTGCCAATGGCAAAGGTTCATCTTCCAATCCTGCAGGAGGACAAAGAAGCAGCAGAACCATAAACCCATGTCCGAACAGCTTTTTGGATGGTGCCTCGTCTTGAGAAACTGTTTGGGAAACTCCAGGGCAGGCTTGTGCATCTTCTTCTGACAGTCCAGATTGGATGGCAAGTTGAAACAATGTGCCAGGGACACACAAGGCTTATTGGAGAAGGCAAAGCGCAGGAGATCCAGTCGGTCCATAAATTAAAACCAGCATGCTGGCAGCCCAAAGTCAATCTGTTGCTTCGTCCCTCTATTTCTTGGCATGATATTGTCTTTCTTTGGTCCCTGTTCTACTCAGAAATTGCTAAATTGAAAACACTAGCACAATTACAGAAAAAACGTCCAATGCTTCAGCCCCGGGTTTAGGTGGCTATGCAGGTGCTGCCCGCATTCTCCACCATTGTAGTGGAGGTCTGGGGAGCGGTTTGAATCGCACTATTTGGGAAGATAAAAAAAGATACACACAGGTATGTGGGTTGTGGGTTTAATGTTCAGGTTTATACACTAATAAACCAAAAACCTAACAAATAATATACTGTGTACTCTGGCTTAGATTTCTCCTGCCTCTCAAGATTCAAGATTTTTTTTTTGTCGATACACAATATACACAGTAAACATCGCATTGAAATGCCATTTCACACCAAGCCTCCCATGGTGCATTTATAAGACTATCAAAGTATAACTACAAGAGAAATAAAACTAGAAATTACAAATAAATAATAACTAACTAAATGTAAGTAAGGGAAAAATGTCCTAGCTAATTCTATATACAATTATAAAGACAGGACAGGAGACTCCACAAAGTGGTTGTGTGCAGTTTCAGTAAAGTAAGATTTTGTGCAGGTGGTATTTGGACACCAGGCTTGGATTTTTTTTCAGTATATTGTGGACAGACAAGACAAGGACATGTGCAAATTGTACAATATGCAAATACAACATGCAGTAAGTGTGACTGAGGTGTGCAAAGAAGCATATTGATCCAATGTCCATTTTGTAGCGTATTTGTGAAGGTTTGTGTTGTTATTATAGAGTATCTTGGTGAATATTGTTTGAAGGTGGGAAGTCCAGTTTGTTTTGTTTTTGTGTGTACAATGCTTTAATGTATATTGCTTGAAAAAAAATCTTGAATCTTGAACCTTTCTAGGCGGTGAGCTCTCTAGGCACAATCTCCCTTCTGATTGGCTGCTCCTAATTCTAGCTCCTCCCTTAATTACTCCACCCTGGAGTGTTCTGTATCCTCCCTTAATTTCCCCTGCAGTTCTGATGGCATCTCTGCCTCTTCACAGTCAAAGTATTGTCTGATTGCCCTGTTGTTCACATAATCACACATTTTTGTGATCACGCTGTTTTTCACATGATAATTTTTCATGTGATTAGGTGTTTATCCTGTAACTTTACAATGCAAGCCTAACATGTAATATGTGTTTGTGTTTATTCATTGAAAGGGCCCATTCTAGTCTGTAGTTATAGTTATGTACAGCATGCCTTCAGCTTTCTTAGTGCCTTCTGGTGCTGTATACATTTATTTAATTATTAACTATAAGGTTGTTCTGTTATGTGGTTGTGTGTGCTAGCACAGAAGTGTGTATGTTAGATGTTTGATACTTCTTCCCTCTCGCTCGTGGCCCAGCTCTGACTATATAACAGAGCTGCAGCCAGGCTGCACATTATATCGCAAAATTTCACTGCCCGAACGCACACACATCATCACATATTCAGCTGGCTACGCACACACACATACTATATTACCATTAATGTGGCTGCGTGACAGCCAGCATATTCCAGAGTATAGGGAAGTCCTATGGGAGAGAGGGGGCGAGAGACAATGTAAACACAGAGGAATTACTGCCAAACACAACAGCAATTTCATACCTGGCTGGACCAGCACATGGTCATTTTTTCCCATTTGGTGCCGTGCATACGGGCGCCGTTATTTGCACATCCCGTCACATTTAACATGGGGGAATGCGCTGTTAATTACTTCTATAATGGTGCGTTAGCGTCCAACATTTTTATCTATTAGCGCAGAAGGGCTTCCAACTTCAGCTGTTCGTCAAACGGGGAGTGCCAAATGGGCGAGCTCTGTGCTGCCAACGTGGAGAGGAAGAGCGAGAAAGAGAGAGAGAGAGAGAGAGAGAGATAGAGAGAGAAACTTTTCTCAGTTATTACGTCCTTGAGTATGCTGGAATGATCATAAGCAGGCACGGCAAGAGGTTTTAGGCGCTTATCCAGAGGCACTGTCAGATCACATCTGAAGAAAGTTGGAGGAAACGGCAGTCTGCCTCGAGTCAGCCGTTCTGACATATAAAGTTAGCCCGGAGTGCAGAAAAGACACTTTAAACAGTAAAAGGGCAAACGTCATGGCGAATCCTCCGTAACTCTGAGAGCGAGGCGCTTTCATAAAGTGTTTAAGGCTTTCGGATTTATACCTCGCCTTTCGGTAACGTCTCTGCAGGACGAGGCCTGAACTCGGAGCAGACCCACTGCTGAGGGGACAGCTTTACCTTTAACACTGCTTATTAAAATACCAGCCGCACTTTACATTACGGGTCTGACCTCGGTTTTCATTCATTATTTAGTATCCATTATAACCAATGTTTAAGCATTAGCTATTACATAAAACTTGAAATGTTTCAAGGTTACCATACAACAAATACACTTAAAATAAATCATGCCATAGTTAGTTTTTAATTCTATTTGGTTTTATTTAAATAATGACATTTTTAGAATTCATTTATTACCTAAAATCAGCATAAGTCTGTTAATTGTAAAAAAACAATGAAATCGAATCAGTTAAAACTGAATTACATTTGACGAGCTTTAGATCAAGCGAGACTCTTTCAGTAAACATTTATGAGATTGTTTACATCAGGTTTATTTAAGACCTGCCATTGTTTATTCAGATCACATCGGGTTTATTGGTATTATTACATAAATTTCATTTTTAATTGTTTCATTTACTTGTGACTAACAAATATGCAGCACATAAAGTTTATTGGCCTGTTTCTGTTAAATATAAGTAATTCAATTGGATGGAAATTTTACATGCAATTGAAATACATAAATCCTTGGAATTGGGCCAAATATTTCTGTGTAGCAGCATTCAACAAAGTGAAAGTTATGACAGAAACAATGGAATGAGCAGAAAATACAACAGCATAGTGTGAACAGGACATTAGTAATGCATCAGTAGTTAATTGACAGTAATTCATTGTTAATTGATGCAGTAGTTTTGCTGCTAATTACACTGAAATGAATAAGAATACGAATAAAAAACAACATGAGAGGTGGGTAATATCTTCCGCAATCTCACTAATAATAAATGAAAGTGTAAGAAGCTGCATGAGCGGAGAGTAATAGTACTCTTTAATGAAATGTTAATGTTTGAGTGTGAACAGGAGGACATGGGAGTGGGAAGGTGGGAAGGTAAGTGGAAACCACTGAAGTGTTATTTTTTTTGAAGAAACTAAAAGTGACATTAGTGAAGAAATTCCCAGAGAGCTCACTCAGCATGGGATCAGACCATTATTTTCACGGAGACATTTGAAGAAGCCTGTGAAAGCCCAAAGATCCCACAGGCTGGATCAGCAGAATACACACCAGGGCTGCAAGGCATGAGCATTAAATGCCTTGTTGGACAAAGCTGGAAACAATCAAGAAAAATATGGGAAGTGCTAAAAGGATTAAAAACATTTGGCCTTTTAATGGACTTTTTTTACTGTCTCAACAGAATTATGACTATCTTCTCTTAAATGAAAAATACATTTACTAGTGTGCAAAATGGAAAAGAATTACTGAAGTGTAAGCCAGAACCATAAGCATATTTTATGAACTCAGCACATATTTTATGAAGGACACTCAGCACTTCCTTAACAGGAGCTTTTACATATATAGGGGTGGAGACAAATACAAATACGGTATTCGGATTGGCACAAATAACGTGTTTTTTATGAATACCCTATTCGGAGAAATACTTAAAAAAATATTTGTGTATATATATGTATATACACTACATTTTCCACATTTTGTGGGAACAGCCTTATTCCAAAATGAATTTTAAAAAAAATTCCTGAGAACTATACACACAACACCCATAATGACAACGTTGAAAAAGGTTTACTTGTTTACTTGAGTTTTTTGCAAATTAAAAAATTTTTAATTAAAAATTAAAAATAAAAAAAACGGAGAAATCAAATGTACATAAGTTTTCACAGCCTTTGCCATGAAGCTCAAAACTGAGCTCAGCTGTGTCTTGTTTCCCCGGATCATCCTTTAAATGTTTCTGCAGCTTAATTGGAGTCCACCTGTGGTAAATTCAGTTGATTGGACATGATTTGGAACGGCACACACCTGTCTGCATAAGCTCCCACAGTTGACAGTCGGAGCACAAACCAAGCATGAAGTCAAAGGAATTACCTGTAGACCTCCGAGACAGGATTGTCTCGAGGCACAAATCTGGAGAAGGTTACAGAACAATTTCTGCTGCTTTGAAGGTCCCAATGAGCACAGTGGTCTCCGTCATCCGTAAGTGAAAGAGGTTCGAAACCACCAGGACAGTTCCTTGAGCCGGCAGGCCATCTAAACTGAGCGATCAGGGGAGAAGGGCCTTAGTCAGGGAGGTGACCAAAAATCCGATGGTCACTCTGTCAGAGGTTGTCTGTGGCGAGAGGAGATCCTTCCAGAGGTACAACCATCTCTGCATTAATCCACCATTCAGGCCTGTATGGTAGAGTGGCCAGACGGAAGCCACTCCTTAGTAAAAGGCACTTTGCAGCCCACCTGGAGTTTGCCAAAAGGCACCTGAAGGACTCTCAGACCATGAGAAACAAAATTCTCTGGTCTGATGAGACAAAGATTGAACTCTTTGGTGTGAATGCCAGGCACTGCTTATCACCAGGCCAATACCATTCCAACAGAGAAGAATGGTGGTGGCAGCATCATGCTGTGGGGATGTTTTTCAGCGCCAGGAACTGGGAGACTAGTCAGTATAAAGGGAAAGCAATGTACAGAGACATCTTGGATGAAAACATGCTTCAGAGCGCGCTTGACTTCAGACTGAGGCGACAGTTCATCATTCAGCAGGACAACGACCCTAAGCACACAGCCAAGATATCAAAGGAGTGGCTTCAGGACAACTCTGTGAATTTCCTTGAGTATCCCAGCCAGAGCCCACACTTGAATCCGATTAACATCATTGGAGGGACCTTAATAGGGCTGTGCGCCTCCCATCCAACCTGATGGAGCTTGAGAGGATCTGCAAAGAGGAACGGGCAAAACTGGCCAAGGATAGGTGTGCCAAGCTTGTGGCATCATATTCAAAAAGACTTGAGGCTGCAATTGCTGCCAAAGGAGCATCGAAAAAGTATTGAGCAAAGCCTGTGAATACTTATATACATGTGATTTCTCAGTTTTTTATTGTTAATACATTTGCAAAAACCTCAAGTAAACTTGTTTAATGTTGTCATTAGGGGGTGTTATGTGTAGAATTCTGAGGGAAATTAATTCACAAATGGGCTGTGAATACTTTCTGGATGCACTGTGTTTATATACATAAGCTCACAGAAGTCATACAAGTTATTAGTTATTTTTTCCAAAGCACCATTACTCCAAATAAAGTATATGTATCATTTCTACAATATTTTTGTAAATGACAAGACTTTTGTCCAGGCTTAATTTGACCTTTCTTTCCTAATTAAATGATACAACTCAATGAATGACGCAAAACTTTATTTTGGTATAATAAGCATAATCTAGAGGCCTTTGCCTTTCCTATTAGCCATTTCAACTGATTCCAACTGATTAACTACGAGTCAAGTTATTATTTGTTGTTCCTACAAATTGATTAAGCGACAAGACCTTTGTCAGGCACTATATATATTGTCACATCGAGAGGTGTGGGGGACTGAGGCGAGGCATGTGTGCAGGTTCTTAGATGGTGTTTAATGAAGACACAGGCTCTAAACTCAGACAATAACTGAAACCAAATAGGCTAGAAGGCCTTTCTTCCTTAAAACATAACTATGAGAAACATATGGAGCAGGGAACCATGAAGACAAAGGGAAATAGTGAGGGTTAATCCGCAAATGACCCAAGAACCCAAAGAACTTTAATACTAAAACACACTGTAAACTACATACAACACCACTGACACTGTGACTTTAGACACAAACATAGACTCATGATGTCAAAATAAAAGTTCCATCACAAAAGCCCCAGCCATAACATGAGCGGAGAGTGTATATATAGACAGACGTGGACAAAGTTGTTGGTACCTCTGAAATTTTTCCAGAAAATCTCATATTTCTCACAGAAGATTATTGAATTAGCACATGATTTGCTATCCACACGTATATTCCCTTTGTGTGCATCTGAACAAAACAAAAACTGGAGGGGAAAAAAAGCTAATTTGACATAATTATAGGCACCCTTTCAAAATTGTGGTTAAATACAATTGTTTCAAGCATGTGATGTTCCTATAAACTCACCCGGGGTAAGTAACAGGTGTGGGCAATATAAAAATCACAACTGAAAGTAGATAAAAAGGAAAGAAGTTCACTTAGTCTTTGCATTGTGTATCTGTATGTGCCACACTAAGCATGGACCACAGAAAGAGGAAAAGAGAACTGTGTGAGGACCTGAGAAACAAAATTGTGGACAAAGTAACAACCATCGTAAATTTATAAGTCCATCTCCAGAGATCTAGATGTGCCTTTGTCCACAGTGCACAACATTATCAAGAAGTTTGCAACCCATGGCAC
>JBBMFX010088815.1:0-10032 GCA_037832545.1 Rhabdalestes septentrionalis | reverse complement strand
TGTGATTAGGTACACACATTGTACTTATATAGATATATATATATATATATATACACACAAACACATATATATACACATACATATATATATATATGTGTGTGTGTGTGTGTGTGTGTGTGTATGTATATATGTAAGTGTATATATAATTGTGTGTGTGTGTGTATGTGGAATGTGTCGGTGTCCTCTGAGTGGCGGCGCTGCTGCAGTACCCGCTTGACCCTCCGCCCGATGAACTCCACAGCTAGAAGAAGAGGAGCCGCTACTCAAACAAACTACAGGACTGCGTGAATGTTGCGGGTTTTCTAAAAGTCCATCCTGTCTGTGGAATGCCTGAACTGTTTGAAGATGGAGAGGTGAGTGTTTCAGCCCGGATTCGGAGGATTAAATGCGCTCACGCAGCGAAATGGCGTATGTTTTGAAAAGCCTAGCCGCCGAGCTGCAGCCGTACGGCGACAAGGAGGGCTTTAGTGTCAAACGAGACAATGGTGGGAGTAAAAACGGCGGTTTTGTTTCTAAACGGGAACATTTTTCTGCGTCAGAGTCGATAAATAACCCGCGTCGGGATGTTTCTGTCCTTCGTTAGCTTGGCAAGGGAATGTTAAGCTAACGGAGTCCCGGCTGCTTGTTTACAAACTTAGTTTAATCAACATTAACGAAAAACATTTCCTCAGATTGTTCCTTTTCTGAGTTGTAAACCATTATTTATACGTCTAGTTCTTCGTTTAACGCAGTGGTGTGTGTATTATGGCTCTATATCGTAGTTAGCAGACAGGCGGCTAATGCGTATTTGCTAATTAGCTGTGTAGCTCTTCGGCTAACGTGAGGTGTTTAAAGCATAATATTACACCATAAGTTTTTATCTATTGATGTCTATGACTAAGTTCTTGAAAGTACCTGATAATTACAAGTTTTATGGTTATAGGAGCCAAATTAGGTGTTTTTTTTTACCAGAAATTCCAACAGTGTCCGTCATAAATAATTCATGAAAAAATGCTAATTAACCTGGACCGTTTCTGCATAATTAAATAGTGAAGACGCTGTCAACGTTATTCGCAGCGTAATATGAAATCCACAGCACTTTCACAGAGATGGTGAATGAAACTAGACGTCATTCAGAGCTCCCTCAGACAGGTGCTGCAGACAGGCTGAGAATGTCCTCTTTGTTTCGTTAGAGTTCTTTGTAGTGAAGTTGTTAATCACATTGTGGAAAATGCAGCTTCCAGTGTAAGTTAGGGTCCTTGAGTTTTCCTGCAACGCACCCTGAAAGACTGCACGATGCCGAAATGTAAAATAATATCTATTTTTAATACCCTATTATTATCTACATGCTTCTAGACATCTAGTTAATTTATTATTCCTGCAGCAATAACTGAATTGTAAGAAACAATGAAGGGCTGGGGGATTTATTTTATATTGTGTTGCGATACACAGTATTATCTTTAAAATGGTTCATGGATGCTTGATTTTAATCCTTCTTGGTTTATGACCAATGGAGGTAAATAGTCAAAATAGTAGTTATTCAAACCAAGTAATCTTTCACACAGCCTTTAATGACGGCTTTACATTTTGTAAATAACATTTTTGATACTTTCACTGACTGCATTGAAAAACAGGGTATGATACATTCTGGGTGTTCGCTGTATCACCCAGCAGTAATTACATCCATGATGTCTTTTGTTTGTTTTTGGATTATTAAAATATGACTGTGTCAAACTACACATCCTTGTTCACCATTACTCAATTTTATTTCAATTTTATATCCCGTGATTTTTTTTTTTTTCCTCTGTAAAATGAGAAGTTGTGCTGTTTGGTCTCACTGTACATGTTTAGATAGCTGAGATGACAAAGTTTACTTTGACTTTGTTTTGATTAAAAGGATTATTTTTCTTTCTCTACACAGCAGAACAGGAGTGTACTACCAGGCAATGCCAGCTGTTGGACCTGATGGGAAAAATGTGATGAAGTTGATTCCAGTTCAGAACGTGAACGGGAAGTTTGTTCAGACACAGGCGGTTCCTGCACGGGTCAACTGTCCGCCCCTGGTGTATTGCGAGCCCTCTCACCTGCCTCTGTCAGATTCACGCTTCGTTTTAAAAAAGGGACCAGTAAACAATACCTTGTCGAACTCTGTGACAAGTCAGCACCAGGTAACGAGTAACATACCACTCACTTCAAAACCAACACAGAATGCGTTGCAGTTAAACCTTCAGAACAGTAGCAAAGCTGCAACCTTGCAACCACAGCCACTATTTTTTCCCTCTGGACATTACCTTCAGATCCCTTCCAATGCCACAGTTAGAACTTTCCCCGCCTCTGCACTGCCACAGTCCATCAAAACACAAATATACAGCTCTTCAAACGTCCCGTGCAACCCTGCAAAGGAATTACCTACAGTCGTGTATGTATCACCTGTGAACTCTCTGAGACTCGGGCCCAATCAGCAGATAACGGGTCTCACGAAAGCAAGTGAACATCCTCAGACCTTGGATCCTCACGCACCGTCCACAAACACAGAGAAGAACCGGAACTCGTCCTCCACGTCAGGTCCCAAGGCTGCTCAAGGAGTCACCGCTCCGAAGAAATGGGTGGTCCAAGAAGGAACTGGAAGTGGAGCGCCGTGCCTCATGCCAGTGGCTTCACCCAACATGACCTCAGACCTCTTAAAAGCAGTCAAACAAATGGAGACAGTGAGAACGTCAAACAAAGCTCAGGCAGGGGAGCCCGCGTCTCCTCCCGCTACGCCGGGAAAGGACAACGCCCTCGTCATGTGCAACGGGAAAGTCTACTTTTTGGCTAAAAAGAATTCCGAGATTAACAAGAACATGCTGTCCGGAGCGGGAAACAGGCTGATGGTCCAGAATTCCGTCCAGGCCTCTAGTGGGCCGTGTGCGGATCCCAGCGCGGCTCCGAAGCAAGACCCGAAAATGACGCCCCCCGACAAAAAGCCAAACGAAATCATCGATCTGTGCGATGACGACGACGAGAGCTTGGCCTGCGCAGGGTCGCCTGGACTGACCGTAGCTGAGAAGGATGAAGATTCCAACGTGATTTTCGTCTCCTACATTCCTCCGAAGTCGGATACCGACGGCAGCGTGAAGGTCGCCGAGAGCTCGGCTCTGCAGAACGGCCACAGCGAGGATGCGCACAGCGATGTGCAGAACGTGGAGGAGAGCTGCGCAAGAAACGGCACGAGCAGCCCCATCATCGTCCTCGATGTCGGCACATGTGAAGATGAGGCTGAAGCAAACGAAAGCGCGAATGTAGCGGAGGAAGAGGAAGTTTCAGTAGTCAGTGAAAAGGTTATGTCGTTTTCTTTTTCTCTTTTACAACTCAAAGTCAAAACCTTTGTGTAGTGCTCTGGTGCTTTTTATTTATGTATATGACTTGTAGTCTCTTGAGGCAGGGCGAACATTGTCGTTCTGAAAAGAGGGACCCGTCGTTCTCTTTGTGGCTAATAGGTGTTCGTAGCAGCAGCTGAGTCACATCCTGTTCCTGTTCTATTCCAACCTAACTGAAAAACACGCTCGTGCCACGTTCTTTTAGGTTGCTGAAGATTCGGATGTCCAGCCCAGGCAAAGCCATGAAGATCTTGTTGAAACGGTAAAAGGAACTTTTTTGACCAGTTGTTACATGACTGCATGGTTGATTTAGAAAAAAAAAATTTAGATAACATCTGGTCTTCCAGTATTTAACTGTCTAATAGGCCTCCAAATGTTTGTAGACACCTGCTCATGCAGTATCATAGGCTGCAGTAACAATTCTTCTGGAAAGTTTTTACACTAGATGTTGCTACATGTTGGGATTCGATTGTATTTAGATATACGAGCATTAGTAATGTCAGGCACTGATACTGTTTGGTTAGTTCTGGATCACAAACGTCCCTCCCAACTCGTCAGCCTGTGTCTGAAATGGCAATTCACTAATTAGATAGTGTGTCTGGGTGGATTTAGAACTGCATTTGACTGTTTATAAAGGTCTCAGTTTCTATTGTTACGTTGTATGCTACATGCCATCTGCTCGTGTGGTTTCATAGGGGAAGTCGTTCCTCTTCGCTGCAGTAAGAGTCTCGGCTCTTCTGCAAAGGATTTACACTAGATGTTGCATCATTGCTGTTGGGAATAGATTGCACTCAGCCACAAGAATGTTAGTGAGGTACAGACACTGTTTGGTTAGTTCTGGATCACAAACACCATTCCAACTCAGCCTGTGGGCAAATTCACTACAGTGAATTCACTGCAGATTTTTATCCAGTTGTTTTCACTTTTATCCAAGGCGGTTTACAATTTTGGGAAACACTCAAGCTTCAGGATGGGAGAACCAGGACACAGTTCTAAGTTTTTAAGTAGCGGGTAGGCACAAGTGAGAGTCTGATTTATGGTAAAGTGTGAAGTGCTCCCTAAATAGATGAAACGTAAGAAAATCAGAATGGAAATACTTTATTGATTCAGAGGAAAATTTCTTCGGTCAAGATAGCGAGAGATTCTGCTGCTCTGGTCGCCCTTGGTGCCTCATTAAACCGGTGTGGAACCAGAATGAACCAGAATCACATGACAAACAACGTTCCAACCCAGCCTGTGTCTGTAATGGGTATTTCCACTTCATGCCCTAACACATCCTGGGTTTCAGGATATATTTGGGCCTGTAGTGTATATTTGTGTTATTTCGTAAAGGATGTGAGTTAATATCATGCCTGTTCCTTTTGTTTTACAGCCTATAGAGCCACCAGCCTTGGAGGAGACACCCCAGCGAAAGAGCGATTCCGAACTCCGACGGATTTTTGGGATTACTTCAGATCTAAGAATTCGTTTGCAAAAGATGGATCGAGTTAAAGAGCAGATTTCAGATATGGAGAGAAAGACAATTAACAAATACACCTTGGAGGGCATCCGCAAACGGATCCAGGCGTCACAGATCGAGTTAAAAATCAAACAGCTGATTCAGTCAAAGGTGAGCTTCATTCCCGTGATTGAGACGGAATCATGCACATAAAGGCTTTGGTGATGGTCTGTAAAGTGTTTGAATTTCAATGTATAATTATATAATTTTTAAATTTCATTATAAAATGTTGCTCTCTTGTCCTCAAAGTGCTTAGTTTCTCCCCTCAAAGCTCAGTAGTTTCATTAGATTGGCTTTAACCCTCCGGCCCTCCTCGTTTTTACTCTACACTCTGCGTCCTCGTGGACACTTTCGGCCATTTGAAATGCCATGAAAACTACATTTTTTAATTCCTTGTTATTTACTCTGTTAAATCACTGAATTTTATTCTCATGCACAAACACAAAACCATTATCTGACATCCTTAAGGTCTCTCCTGTGTCAGAATTGAATTAATTTGTTCTTCTGGAGCTCAGTGGGCATCACACCCCCACATTGAAAACTAAAACAATTCAATAAAATGACTCACTTGCCCAAAAATGGATAAATGACAACATCTGGAAGAAAACACTTAAAAACTAAATTTATCATTACGTTGAGCTTAGAATGAAATTGTTTTAACCGACATTGTGTGATTTAACAGAGTAAAAAAAACAAGGAATTTATAAATGAAGATTTCATGGGTTTCTATTGGTGGGAAGTGTCCCAGAGGGAGTCGAGTGTTACAGTCTGACGTGTGGAGGATATTATTGATACACTTAATGAGTTGAAGTTAACCATTGAAAGATATGAAATAACTCCAGACCCTTGGAAAGTTTCATCCCATTTGCATTAAAGAGTAAAAAAGGGTGAAGTGGATAAAAGACTTGCGTCAGTGTGTCGCTTGTCCTCGATTGTGTTTATCAGGAAAATTCCACTGATATCTTTCCACGGAATCCCAACGATTTCTCGGCATAATTCGACAGATTTCTCGGCATAATTCGGTCGTTGTGATGTAAACAAAGTGATCCAGAGTGTTTTGATGTTAAATGGTTCATAGTAGAGAACCCGTCCTAAGGTGTCTACTGCACATATACAGTCACTTTATTTACTGCCCTAAACGACCAGTGAACATCACAGTACAGTCATTTGGCAGATTAGTATCCAATTATTTTCACTTTTATCCAAAGTTATTTTTAGGGAACCCTCAAGCATTGGGAGGACCAGGGCTCAGTTGGAAGTTCTAAATCCAAACGAATAGGGAGTAGTGTAAGAATAAGTGAGAGTCTGGTTTATGATAAAGTCTCTAAATAGACGAGACTTATGTAAATCAGAAAAGAAAAACATTACTGATTCTGGAGGTCCATAAAGAGATTCTGCTGCTCTGGTCGCTGTTGGCGTCTCTTTAAACCCCTGTGGAACCAGAACGAAGCTTGACTTTTGTGAAGGAATGGCAGAGCCAGACCATGTTCCTTTGAAGTTTTGAGTTTGTATATGTTTGTATATGTGATGGTCCTCCTGGGCCATTGCCGTTTTTGCCTGGAAACAACTTGCAAAACATGGAAATACAGGTAAAACATGGACAGCCAGGGAAGCATGAGAACCGGTTAGTGTATTTCTCTATTTCACGTCTGTCCTCTTTGTTGAATGAGATGGATGTAATTCTGAAGTAACTTTAAGAATTAACGGTTTCAGCTGCTCATCAGAAGCCATTTCCTTTGTGAAGGCCAGGGAAACCAGAAATCTTTACTCATCCTGGAGGAAATTGCTTATGTTAGGTCTGCACAGAGCCACAAAGACCTGGGGTGGGTTTCTCGATAACGAACACTCGTAGCGCCCTAAGTAGATTTTCTAAGATATATCTTACCTAAGTTGTTTACATTTCCACGAGTGTCTCTCGAACCATCTCTTAGGAAGTCTCTTAAGTTGCTGGGCCATACCTAGAAACTCAAAAACAATGTGAGAGGAAACATTTTAACTTTACCATTTGTGGAAGGATAAATAAATGCACCCAAACACACTTATTATTATGGGTTTACCACTGTCCTGTTTCATCCATTTGACCAGCTAAAAGGTCATATACATGGGCATATGTGTATATAAAATGTATACATTTTGTCTGCAGATATCCGTCTCCAAAGAAAAAGACGGTCCGAGCGACGCCAAAAGACCACGGTTAGAGCAGGATGGCCAGAAATATGTGGACACTTCCTCACCTCAGCCGAAGGATGCAGTAAGTTGCGATGTGGAAATGCGAAGTGAGTCCACAGAGTCCTGCGAGGATGGCGCCGCGGTGCTCCATCGCCAAGGTCCAGAGGAGGGAACTCCGTCCACCAGCGGTTCCACTGAGGTGTCAGAACACACACCTGAGCTGCTGGGTTCCTCGTCTTCCTCCGCCTCTTCGTTTCAGCCTGTAGAAACTCAAACTGAACGAAACAATACGGACAGCTCCCTCTCCACGTCACGGAAAACCCCGGCACGACAAAGCAAAGGCAGCGGGAGGCTGTGCACGGCCTGCCCGTGTGGGACTAAGGTCGGGGTCGTGCCCGCAGTTCCGCCCCCCAAACCGCAAGAGAAGACAAATTTGGTAGGTCATTCTTCTGAGCAGGCAGAGGTGAAAAGAGACCTCAGTACTGTTGACTCGGTACCGGAGGATCCCGTTTCAAACCCAAAAACCAGCAGCGACATCTCAGAACTGCCTGGACATGAGGAGGCACCTACGGACCAATCGAATGTAAACCCTGGCAATAGTGCACGGCCAAAAAACGCCTCTAATACGACACCAATAGACACCAGTGAACCAGACTCCAGTTCAAAGGACAAAACATGCAGCAGCATCACTTCCCCAAAGGATACAGAAGGGAAGACCTATGAGAACGGGGCGGCGGGTCCAGCGGCACCTACCGCCACGCAGGAACCCAGCGGCCCCACGGAGCCCAAGGGTAAGAACGCGCCTTCGTTTCCAAAGGTGCTGCCGAGGGACGCAGGCAAAGGACCGACTGAGTTCTACTCCTCTATAATGCTGGACCCAGAGGAGGTGGAGCGGCAGCAGAGGATCAAACGCCTCAAGGACCTCCTGAAGCAGAAGGAGGCGGCGCTGGAGAAGCTGAGGAAGAGCATGTGAGGGAGAAACGCGGCGCAATTGGTCTCTGTGGTATGAATTTGGTGGGAAAATCCACACATAGTGCTTTTTCTTTTCTAGTATCTTTTCTTTAACGTTTCACGTATTTAAGTCATTGTGTCATAGAGGCCCCGTATGGTCGAAGGGGCCAGTTTCCTGGACAGATGAATTATAATCAGTGCAGCAGAATTGGTGAATCACCATTATAAGCTGCTTCAAAGATGTTCTCTGAGTTGGGGGGGGGGGTCGTTATTTAGGGTAATTTTTAGAGAGTTTTTTTTTCCCTGAAAGGAAACGACGGAAATGTCCAGAATTTTGGTGGCTGCGTTTTTGCTTTTTCTAAGTTATCTTTGAGAACTGCTCAAATGTACGGTTTCAAATGCATTTTTGGGATTAAACTTTCATTTAATAAATGAGAAAATGTACCTTTATGAAGGCCCATGTGTAAATCTACACATCCACCCATCCTGACATCGGTTTGCTTAAACAAAAGTCCACATCAGTTCACAGCCACACATTTCGCGTGTGGACGAACTCGCTGGCCAGTCGTCACCAGTTCCGTTCGGTTTGCTCGGTTCTACGAAGTCGGATTTTCTAAGTGGTTGTACGACTTTTATTACAGTGTTAATAAAAAGAGTTTGAACAGGTTTTGTATTTGGTGCTTCTTTGTACTCGATCAAAACTGCAGAGGATCCTGAACTAATAACGCTTCAGTTAAATTCCTGCCGTTAGTATGATGTCCTCGCCGTGTCCTGTTTGTTTGTTTGTTTTGATTTGATTATTTATATGCCCCCTTTTATTTATGTTAATTCTTTTGTGTACTTTCAAGCTGTATTTGTTTGTACGTATTCTTTTGAAAGTGTAAATAAAACAGTATCTCGCAAAAAAACCCCCAAATGGTAAATACACAGATGTGCCTGAAATAAGCCTCTGGATAATGTTTCCTTCTCCTTTCAGTCTAGGACGTCTTTAGACAGCTGAGCGCAACAAAGTCACATGTTGGAAGGGAGTTTAAACATCTTGCACTTTGATTTTTAAAGAAACTATTTGAGTGTCATTTTAACTCCTGTTAATTGATTACTTTAATGACGAATTTGGCATTTGAAGGGATGTTCCAGTGGTTAGGGAGATGCTGTGAATAGGAGATTGGGGTTTGAATCGCAGGCCTGCTAGTGGCACCACTGAGCTACCCTTGAGTAAGGTACTGCCCCCACACGCTTCATTTGGTGAATGGTTTAAATGCAGAGACTGTAGTTCTCACTGTGCTTAGGTGTTTTCAGGTATGTCCAGTGGTCTCTGTTCACCTTTTTACTGTTTTCAGGTTTTCTTTCAGCGTTAACTAGAGCATCTTTGTGTGTCGCCCCCCCCAGATGTTCTTTAGTGCAATGTTTCCCAACCTTTTCAACATTAAGGCCCACCTATCTATCACAGGATGTTGCCAAGGCCCACTTGGCCACATTAGTTGTTATTAAATAACCAATTGTGGACCAATGGCCTGTGTCCAGAGGAGTATCAAGCTTTCTAAACGTGGAGGGGTGTTCTGGGATGGGGAAGCCAAGTTATATATACAATTTAATCTCCAAAGAAGGAGAACAGGCAAAAGGGGGACGGTCACCAAAGGTTCACGGATGCAAAGACCTTCTCGTCTGGTTCTGATCCACAGAAGAACTGTTGTAGAAAATAAACTGCTGAAGAAGTTCCTTCTGCTCTGATAGAAAGGGTTCAGGACACACAGTGCAGCGCCCCCTGCTGGGAATGGGTGGGGGCATAGCTGCAGACCACTCAGAGAGACCATGCTAACTCCTGTCCACCACTGAAAGAACCACAGTGGAGATCAGAACCGGCGTTCTGCACGGTTCTGAAACGGCACCTCTAGCTAACATGCTAATGCTAGCATTGCAGGGAGTCCGGTTCAGAGGAGCTGAGTAGCACCGGGGCTTAAACTGTCTGTTAACACTTAAATTTACCATAACTTTCAACGTATCAGCCTTTGTTTTGTTGAGTTTAAATGTCATGTTGACTGTTAATGTTACAGAGAACTTTAATAAAAGTTACTC
>JBBMFX010088796.1:0-10033 GCA_037832545.1 Rhabdalestes septentrionalis | reverse complement strand
CCCTCTCTCCCTCTCTCACTCTCTCACTCCCCTCTCTCTCTCTCTCCTCTCTCTCTCTCTTTCTCACTCTCTCTCTCACTCCCTCACTCTTTCTCTCTCTCACTCTTTCTCCCTCTCTCTATCCCTCTTTCTGCCTGACTGAGTGTATTTCCATTGTGGCTGCAGCAGTATTGCTGTACACACACGTTGCAAACAGACACAAAACAGCTTACTAAACATTTAACTCTTTCCTGAACAGCACCAAAACTCACCGCTTAAAAGAGTGTAGTTTCATTTATATGGGGTGGCTGATTGACAATTTGTTAGGGGGTTGCTCTTTTAATCAGTTCTCTTATATTTAAGGTATATAAGGGATATATATAAAGTATTTGCAATCATAGAATTACTTATTATATAAATATTGTTATATATTATGAAAATGTTATCAGCTAATTAACTATCCATGTTTTATTTTTGAAATATCACGGTTATTGTCAATAGAGGTATATAGTTTTTAACATGGATACGGATTGTTATTAACACATTGCACATTCTAAATCCTCAGTTACTTTCTCAATTACTACACCAGCGTTTCTACCACTGGGGGACATGCATCAAGGTTAAACAAGTGAGGTTAATTTCTTTCGTCTTCTCTTATTTTCCCTCCCCCGTCTTCCTGCAGTCCTTGCTTCTTCCCACACATCCCACATATAAAGCTGTAATGCAGGCTGGTAGATGCGAGTGTGGTGATTATTACTGTAAGCTGTGTGTTTATAAGGCCATCTGAAGGTGAGCGTGTGTAAAAAGCCTGGCACTGTTTTGGGCGACCCTCCTTTACAAGGCCTTCGGGTGTACAGCGTGTGCACCAGCTGCTTTATGAGGACGAAAGATGAGTCAAACTACAGTCAGGAATGTGCAATAGTAAATAATACACTCCAGGCTGGAACATCTGATTTGGCATTTCTGTGTTTTGTGAATGTTTTCAGTTTCTGTATTAGTATGCTGAACTGAAACCAAACCTCAAACCTTAGAAGCAGCAGAAGAAGTGTTAGTAATTTTATGCATTTGGAGGATTGTTATTCGAGTGTTCAGTATAGAGGGTGGTGAGAGTGGTTTAAGCAGTGTCAGAAATAAATGAAAAAGTATAAATAAAAACAAATAGCAACAAACAGTAAATAATAAAATGTAAAATGGGCAATAGGTTAAATTTGTTCACTCAGAAATCACTGTTGTTGCATTAAATCAACAAATTCTTGTTCAAGGTACTTGTGAAATTCATGAAACTGAGTGAGTTTTCTTGTTTCTGTGTAATATGAGTGTTGGATTTACTTCATAATGGTTTGTTCAATACAAACATGTCAATTTTTCTGTGTATGTATGCATGTCCGCTCTATGGACAAAAGTATTGGGACACCTGACAATTACATCAACATTACAACTTTAATGACATTGAATTCTAGTACATAGACCTTAATATGGATTTGGTCCCCCTTTGCAGCTATAACAGCGTCTACTCCTATTGGAAGATCTTCTTCAAGATTTTGGAGGAGAAGGTCTGGCTCACAATCTCCATTCCAGTTCATCCCAAAGGTGCTGGATGGGGTCGAGGTCAGGGCTCTGTGTGGACTCACTCATTTTACACTGCAGGTCTTGATGCTCAATTCTGATTTGTTGCCTATATCTGATTTTTCGGACCTGTTTTTTACACCTTTTTTTTTTATTGTGACCCATATCCGATTCGCTTGTTTACACTTGCTAGAGCAAAACGGGTTGTTACACCACACAATAGCCAAGATGGATGAATGTGAAATATGTTCAATGCTAGCTCTGCGATATGCAAATTCGCCAAATAACATCATGAGGCAGAGAAGAAGGAAAAGGGTGATTATTGCAGCCTGCACATATTCAGAGGAGTGTCTGGGTGCGTGAGAGGTCTCAGGATTGGTGGGAGAATATTGTGGCGGGCTTTAGCGAGAAGCAGTGGGTCCCAAATTTTAAAATGAGCCAACATTTGATTTGCTCCGTCAACGTTCGTCCGCATTCCTCTCTTACAAAGACATGACATTTCGCCGGCCATCCCTCTGCAGATGCGCCTCAGGGTCGCCCTCTTGTGGCTTTCGCACAGTTCCGATCTGCCTGTTTACATGACAGTCGCATAGACACACAACTGATTTAAATCTGATTTAATTCCACATATGAACGAGGCCTGAATTTGATCTCAGTATATCGGAATGCATGCGTTTTTCCCTGTTTACCCTGTCATGGACCAGATCCAATCCGTGTCACATATGAGCAAAAAATCGGAATTTAGTCACATTTAACTGACAGTGTAAATGAGGCCTAAGAGTTGTATCCCAGTACAATTGACCATATAGTTTATGCTGCAGTTGTTGAGCTTGGATTTACTCATTACAGTTTTGTTCATTGTTGTAGAAATAACAAATGACTTATGAACTCATGATGCTTTTTCTGCTTTTGCTAATTGAACTATTAGGTCAAATTTCATGCATGACAAAACTCCAGTTCTTTCGAGTTTAATCAGACCATGTGTGTGTTTTACCTTAATGTTCTGAATACATTAAAAAGCTACTTTAAAAGCTATATCAAGACATTTTATCAAGACCTTTTGGTTAACCTCTTGCTTTTAACTTTGGACCCAGTTTGGGGAAGAACTTTTTCCATTCCAGCAGTTGTTTGGACCTTGATATGTTGAGAGTCTGTTCAGAAAAGAAATAAGGCTTGTTTGTATTAATATGCTTTTACTGATATAAGACATTATTGTGTGTTTCTGCTGAGCTCATACTCTTCAAAGCAAATTAAATACACCGAAGCAGTTTCTTCCAGCTCGAGCTGAACTGGCTCATTCCTCGTCACACGTGCAGAGATCTGCCTTGTGTCTCCTTAATTAGCGGTACAAAAACACTCACAACGTTCAGAGCGCCGAAGAAAGAAAGGGCCTTTCGTCTTTCACGCCGGTCACAAGCCGATTCAAACAATTCGCTGAAAGCAAACCAACTGGATCTAGTTTGCATGAACTGTTGAACTATGGTATGTAATAAAGTAGCTGCAATTTTAGTGTAGCCCTGATGTTTTCCATTTCTTGTTTTATTTCTAAAGACGGAATTCTAGCCATCACATTAACGGAGGGGGGTGGGGTGGGGGTGGGGTGGGTGCGGGGTAGGTGGTTGAATTGCCTTTCATTACCATCCCGCCTGCAGGCTATGGATAATTTAGCTGCAGTCCTAGCCTGTAAAAAACAATCCTCCTCCACAGAACGCGTGCCATTGCTCAGCTGAATGATTCATGGCTTTGCCGTCCGTGTGAACCCAAACAGGTCTCTCCGCTGGTTTCGGCTGCTTAACTGATTGCAGATAAAATGGTATTTTTAAACTGCAAAACAGTGTCAAGGCATGATAAAGCACACTTAACAATGTAAAGCAAGGAGCTGCTGAATGCGGGCCATTAGCATTTCTTTTTAAATTGCCTCCACTGGCTGTGGGGATCTAAATGCTCAGTGCCACTGAGGTATTGCGTGTACTTAGTATATTCTGAAATTGGCCACAATATGCTGTTTTATGTCCAATGCTCACAGATACAGTAGCAACATGTAATATTAAATGCAGTGCTTTCATAAAGAAATAAATCTCTATGAATATACTGCTGTCTAGATTTGCTCTGTCAAATTGAAGAGTTCTACTGAACTGGGAACAGTATATACACAAGCCAATTATATTACATTTGTCCCTTTCCTTGGAGAATTGCATTTATTAATGGGGTTCATTTTAGCTTCAGTTCGTGGAATGCATTAAGTCTATCAAAACACCCACTGTAGGTCCATATCTGTAACTGAATGATATGGAATAACAATAAATGAATCAATCGCAATGTTCTTTGGCCAAGATATGTTTGACATCTTCAAAAGCAAAGATCAAATATCAAATTCCAAAGCAAATTTCCAAAGATTGCATTTCAAAGCAAAGCATCTCAACAGCCATTTTGGATTGAATATTAGGTGCCTGATTAGTTCTTCTCTTCTTACACTGCTGTGGAAATATTTCTGTTGTATGATTGTGTCTACTTTAGGTTTATTGTCATTTCAGCAATAGAGTACATAGTTAAATGAAACACAACATTTCTCCAGGACCACAGTATTCCTCCAGGACCACAACATTTCTCCAGGACCACAGTATTCCTCCATTTTTCCAGGACTACAGTATTCCTCCAGGACCACAATGTTCGTCCCGGACCACAATGTTCTTCCAGGACCACAACGTTCCTCCAGGACCACAGCATTCCTACAGGGCCACAGCATTTTTCCAGGACTACAGTATTCCTCCAGGACCACAATGTTCTTCCAGGACCACAACGTTCCTTCAGGACCACAACGTCCCTCCAGTACCACAGCATTCCTACAGGACCACAACGTCCCTCCAGTACCACAGCATTCCTACAGGACCACAACGTTCCTCCAGGACCACAGCATACCTACAGGACCACAGCATTTTTCCAGGACTACAGTATTCCTCCAGGACCACAATGTTCTTTCAGGACCACAACGTTCCTTCAGGACCACATTGTTCATACAGGACCACAATATTCATAGAGGATCACAGCATTTCTCCAGGACTACAGTATTCCTCCAGGACCACAATTTTCCTCCTGGACCACAACATTCCTCCAGGACCACAGTGTTCCTCCAGGACCACAGTGTTCCTCCAATACCACGATGTTTCTCCAGGACCACAGTATTCCTCCAGGACCACAACATTCCTCCAGGACAACAATATCCCTCCAGGACCACAACATTCCTCCAGGACAACAATATCCCTCCAGGACCATACATTTCCTCCAGAACCAGAATGTTCCTCCAGGACCATGGTGCAGCATTAGAACAAGAACAGAAACACCACAGGTCTGCATAAGTTTAGGACAGGACCTGACGACACTGAGAGAGTAAGATAAACACAAGAACAATGAATGAATACAATGTTATGACAGACATGGTATTCTAACAGTGAAGGGTTAGGTGTGCAAAAAATAGACAATGAATAATAGTAGTTGTGCAAATAATAGCAGTACGTACAGAGGATATGCAGGATATAATAAATAAAGTGTTTTTACAGTGGCAGTTGTGGTGTTAGATTGTTGTGACTGGAAGAATGTTGTTTTTTCTGCAGTCAAATTTGACATGAGAAGGATCAGTATAACCAAATGTGAAAGTAATAGACATTACAATGCTAATTACAATATTTGTAGTAAACCACATTTAACCACATTTAACCCTGGGCCAAGTCCATTGGCTGGCATTGGCAAACTGAGGCCTTTTATTTATGGGCCTGTACCTTTACTTTTGTATTGAAGCATTCAGTGTTTAAAATCTGTATTTGTATTTTTGTGTTTGTATTTGCTTAATGCGACAGTAGTGTCTGTGTCTGAATGGGGTGTGTTTTGGTGGTATCCATATTAAAGACTTTAAGTCAGGGACTATGAAGTACTGCTTTTTAAAAGCAATTAATATCTTTCTATGAAAGTATCACTGTTTTTCAGAACTGACATTTGCTGTTTTCTAATTCTCCAACAGCGCTCTCCCACTGAAACGCAGCTGAAGACTGAAGGTCACATGACTGAAACAGATGAATAAGAGCTGCTACCAGGGATAGGAGGGGATGGGATAACAGAATTATTGTGATCCTGTTTTTTAACAAATATAGTCTGATTCCAGCCTCATTAAGTAAAGCAAAGTAGCACAAGCCTTACGCCCCTATGCAAATAGTCTAAAGGCATTTATTGCGACTGTGTCTTTCGAACAGCACAGTTTAGAATAAATTCAAGCAAACAAGACAGCAGTAAGATGTATCGGGAATAGTTCTGTGTGTAAAAGTAGTTGATTTTGTGTGAGCTGGTGAGGACAACACAGGATCGGTTCTAGATTTTTTCCTCGGTTCTTTCAGCTGTTTTTGTGAAAATTCATCAGCAGCTCCTGATTTAATGTAATGAAGGACTATTTGAGCCAAACCAGGTTTCTGATGGTACCAAATCTGGGATTTAATTTGTGTCAGTGTGTTTCCTCAGCCATTTCCAGACCTGTCATCATGGAGCCCCAGGATTACCTCTAGATTTTCTGTATAAAAATTTTTTCTATTTATTTTAATGTCAGTGCTCAACCTATCGACCTATGAACTGGTAGGATTGTTTAACCTACAAACTGAATGTGCCAGAATCGGCCAGAATAAATGAAAATATTTAAGTGAATTAATTGAATCTATTCAGTTCAAAGTTCTGTAGAGAATTCTATACCAATGAGAAATGAATAAAATGCTCAGTGTTTTACTAAAGCTGTCTACGTGATATACATTTGTGTTTTTAAATAAGGAAATACGTGGATTAGAATTAGTCAAGTTTGCACTAAATTTAAAGTGTAGTTTTTAAATTAAAATACTATATTTGTATCAGTATCAGTGAATGTATTGGTATGAAGTTCGTTCATGTCACCTTGACCAAATTCTTAATATATTAGTCCATCAGTCTTTGTCCAAAATGTGAATCCTAGAATCATCAACATCATAATATGTTTCTTCTTCTTTTTATTATTATTATTATTATTATTATTATTATTATTATTATTATTATTATTATTATTATTATTATTATTATTATCATTATCATTATTATTATTGTTATTGTTATTGTTATTATTTATTTATTTATTTATTTATTTATTATTTATCTATTTATTTATTTATTTAAATGTTTATTATTATTGATGCACTTGCAGATGTGTTGTAGTGGATGTTTCAGAGAGATTCTAAAGACATTCTGGGTTTTCCCCAGTGAGGGAGGGAAGAGAAAGAAGGAACGTAGAGCGAAAAAAATGGAATTCAGGTGGAAAGGGAAGAAAGTCGCCTGACAAAAAGTCTGTGAAACGTCTCTGAATTTACCTTTGTTGCTGGTTATTATGCCAGGCACACAACAACAAACACACTGATGAGCACTCACACACATATACACACACACACACACACACACACACACACACACACACACACACACACACACTTTCCTCAAAAGAGTCTCACACACATACACACCCATCCCTCCCCATCCGCCACACACATTCATTCTCTTGCCCGAACTTATGTTTAATTCCTTTTCATCTTTTTCCACTACCTTACTTTTGATGCACGCGAGGTAAATAAATAAACACAGGCAGAGAGGCTGTGCTCTTACAGCGGCTCTTCACACTAATCCAGCAAAACCACCGCAGAGAGCGCTGGAAACTCTCCTTTCCCTCTTCCAGGAACGTCTCCATACGCATTCTTTAAAATAAAGATTTTGTTTTTTTTTGGAGGGATCCTGTCCAAGCAGCATGTCTGGTTCCCTGCAAAATGTTTCATTGGATGGTTCTTTGAAGAACCGTCTTGGAAAAAGGGCCTTTTTGAAATGTGGAGAACATTTTTAGAGTTAGCAGAAGCTTTAAATAATGGAAAGGTTCTGTACCAGTAAAAAAAAAAAAACAAGTTCCAGACCCTTTTAGGAACCTTCATGTTAAAGCATGTTCCACTGTGGCTTTAGAATAAACAAATAAAAAACTTCTGGGAGAGGATGCCCTTTCTGACACTGGGCTTTTCTGTCTAAGAAGAAAAACACAGGCCGGGGTCAAAAACCCTCGCTGCCCTGCAGATGGTGTGCTAATTTTCCGCAATGTTCAACATGGGAATAATGGGAGAGAACCAGAGAGAGGAGGAACAATGCAAATAGAGAAAACAAGGCTGCATGAAAGCGCTGTGCGTGCTCACTATGGGGCTTTTCTTTCACATAAAGAGAAAAGATTGTGTACAAAAGGTCAGTGACTCTACAGACTGCTTTCTCATTCAGGACTGAGTCACGAACTGCTGGAACTGGCAGGCCAATATCTGCTAATACAGCAGACCGAAGCCAGCAAAATGTTTCTTAATAAAAGGTTAGACTACAGCCTGCCCTGGCCTGGCCTTGACTCCTAACTGGGACCGTCACTCCTTTCATTTCTTTAATTGGTATATTGCTGTTAGCTACAGAGCTCTGCATAAATATGCTGTCCAGTATAAAACATACTTATGGCGTTTCAGATTCTTTCACTTCTGCTGGATTTGCATTGGGTGGTAGTTTGAAGAATGGCAGGCTTTTAGGAATTTTTTTGAAATGTTCATGGTAATTGTGTTATGTTGCCTTCATCCTGTTGTCGGTTCTTTACTTGGACCAGTTGTTGCAGATACTGACCACTTCTTATTGGGATCACCCCAAAAGACCTACTGTTCTGGAGATGATCTGTTTCAGTTGTGCAGACATGACCCTCTTGAAAGTCATTGAGATCCTTACACTCACTCATTGTTCCATCTTTTAACACATCAGCTTCAAGAAGTGACGGCCTAATGTGTCCCAGCCCTAGACAGGTGGCACTGTAATGAGATAATCACTCACTTCATCTATCAGGGGTTTTAATGTTTAAAAAGGAGGCTGATCAGGGTGTGGGGGTGTGTGTATGTATTTATATACATGTCATTCTTTACATATGTGTGTGTGTACATACATTTGTATTATATATTCACATACACACACACACACACACACACACACACACACATATATATATATATATATATATATATATAACTAAACCAATCAAATGAACACACACAATCACTTAACCCAACTGGAAGGCAATCGGAGTGCACACATCAAAATAAAAGTCTCTTTGACTAAACAGAAAGATCAGCTTCTAGCGACCACTGACCATGATCATGACGACACATACATACACTCCCCTGCCTCTGCCACACACACACACATACATACATATGTGTGCATTTATATGTATATGTGCATGTGTATATATATATATATATATATATATATATACATACATACATACATACACACACACGTAAATGTTTTGTAGGTTTACTAAATGAGGTTAAGAAATAAATGTAGATTTATTCATTTCAGCAAATAGTCTTATTTTCACTTTGAAAACAAGCATTTTTTTTAACTATATATGTAAATTTTGAACATGTAAATATATGGACATTACAATACATTGCTGTGGGATCCAAAAACAAATCATGGAGCTGAGTCTCCCCGACTCCGATGTGGTCTGATCTTTTTCAGTGCTGGTACATGTTGTATTGCGACACCAGTAAATACTGTCATCACTCAGGAGGAAAGAACAGGATGGGCTTCTGTAATGAAAGTACTGGATGTCACCTTTGCAATATTTCACTCGAGACTAACAATACCAGGAGGCTCCACAAACATGTGTATGCTTGTACCAGTCGTTTCAGTATTAATGCACGGAAGAACGGATCCGCACACAGCAGCACTTGAACCAGTTTCCCGAACACAGTCGAGTGTTTGAATCAGTCCTGTACAGTGGCAGGTAGGAAGCTACTCCAAACCTCATTATGCCGGCTACCATTAAGGAAAAGCTCCAGAGGAGAATAACCCAGTCTGATTGGTGAGCAATGCATTTTATTACAGCCAAAGAGGAAGGCATAGAGGCGTAGATGGAGAGATACTCCTCTTTAGAAGATGCATGGTACATTAGGGCCTCCATTTGCTGGTTCAGTAAGAACCCTTGTGTCCCACTCATGAGATTGTCCCCTTTCTTATTGGTCTATTTGTTACTTTGGCAGATGTGTATGTGACATTAAACATACTTCTTTTGCTGGGAAAGGAAATTAAGGCTGTATATGGAAGAGATTAATCACGTGAGACAAAAAGAAAGAAAAATAAATTGAATACTTCAGCAAAGTATTAAAAAGACTGTCAGAGTAAATTCCTATACAAAAACCATACACCCACCCACCCACCCACCCACCCACACACACACACACACACACACACACACATACATACATACATACATATACATACATATATTAGGGGTGTGCAAAGCGGCCACTATTGTATCTGTATTTGTATTTGTTAAAAGTGAAAATTATTCATATTTGTATTTGTATTCGTGTAAAATTAATAATGCAGCGACAAACAACGTCAGAATCTCCTCCTGAACTTGAGT
>JBBMFX010088785.1:0-10033 GCA_037832545.1 Rhabdalestes septentrionalis | reverse complement strand
GGTGTGAAAGGCACCAGGTGGCGTAGTCGAGCCCCTTTGGAGCCAAGACCTTCTTTATAGGCTTCCAAAGGGCCACAAGAAGTCAAACACAGCAGTGCAGTCGTTGTCTGAAATGTGTCATTGTCTAAAAATTTCTCACCCTGCAGTCCTGCTCCGGTCAGTGGCGCGGTATTTTCAGAACTACTGTACATAGCGTGGTGCAATTAGTACAGAGTATTTTCTAGGGAGGTTTCTTTATGTATATATTATATTGTTCTTGTCTCTGTGTGTCTGTTCAGATGTAACATAAGCAGTTTCCCCTGGGATCAGTAAAGTTTTTATCCAGGCATGAGACAACCTGTTGCTCGACTGTAGAAATGAATGTATGATTCTTCCAAACAAGTGATATCAAATGATGTGAATTTGAATTATTTTGAACCAAGCTCTCTTGAATATCGCACATCTGTGCTAAAATACTGCATTATAAGGTATAAACATGAACACAGCTATGGATTGTAATTACACTATAATCAGCAATTTATTCATTTAACTTTAGCTAAATTAATCCTGTGGGTAAAATACAGTGAGATTAAGGTAATACCTCTAATCTATCTTCAAGTATGCCAGTGACTGTGCGGCAACTGTACATCCTAATATCTCTTACTCAGCCCTTGATATTTTGAATGTATTCAATGATCTAAGCAAAGTAATTTAAACAGTTATGGTTGGTAAAATTAACTCTCTGAAAATGCGGCCAGCAAAACAATTTGGCTTCAGGGGTGCTAGTATAATGGCAAAGGTCAAACAGATTCATTCCCATTTTCCCATTTTCTGCTTGCATAGAATTGACTGAATGGTACTAAATACAAAGAATATTTTCATGGACACAATGGTACTCCACACAGGACTAGTTTTCAATCTGGTGATGCCGAACCGCAGCCTGATCTCAGGTCAGGTCTGGGGAATCTCCATGACAGATTGGAACCATGAATTAAGTGCCTCAGTATCACATATGCAAACAGGCCATTACAGCTGACATGTTTTTGGCCACATGAGCAACTTCTGTGTAAAAAATCCCCTCTACACATATGAAAGCAGAAGAGGGTGAAAAAAAAGAAAATTCCTTCCCAGGACGAGAGGTGCTTCATTGCTTCTACTATGATTTAACGATTCATTATAACTCAAAAACTCCTTCCAACTCTGTGATTAGCCTTTTTATTCTGCTTCCTCCCTGTTTACGACCCTCCTGGTTAGCAGGGCTGGGTGTTTGTGGGGATTTTTGACGAGTTGGGAAAAAAACCCAAAGATCTTGATGTATAATTTATCTCTAAAGCAGTGCTTTGACTCCTGAAGCTCCTTTAGATCACAGGTTGTTTTGGGGTCATTAAATCGGTAATTCTGCCTTCCTGTATTTCTGCTGCCTGCATCATCTTCATCTCAGCTCGGCTGATGTGGATTCAGGCCACGATCAGTGCTTTTCCTTCTATTTAGTTTTATAGAGCAGCCTGGTGTTGCTTTTTAATGGTGCCGTATATTTTTCCTTTTTGTAGCTTTCTCTCTCATTTCTTCCTCCACTTACATTGTTTCTCTTTGCATTTTTCTCCTCCTTTCTCTCTCTCTCTCTCTCTCTCTCTCTCTCTCTCTCTCACTCTCTCTTTCTTTATCTTCTCTTTGCCCTCTCTTCATCTCCTCCACTCTTCTATCTCTAGCTCTTTTCTTCTTTGCTTGTCGTTCTCTCTTAATTCCTCTCACTTTGTTCCTTGCTGTCCCTTGTCCTTCTCCTTTCTTATTTCTCTTTCTTTCGCTATTTTACTCTTTTTGATCACTTTTGCTTATTTTTAATCTTTTCTTCTATTTGATCACTTTTGCTCATTTTTAATCTCTTTCCCTATCCTTTTTTTTTCTTACTGCCTCTCCTTCTGTTTCTCTCTCTGTCTCTCAGTTTTGTCTTTCAGTATTATCTCTCCTCATCTGTTCCACTATTCCTCTTCTCCCTCACACCATGGGTGTCATCGCCATTCATCCAGAGGGGAATGTGTCCCCTTCACATTTTATAATTATTAGTTTGGACCCCCCACATTTAACATAGTTAGTTCACCAGTGCTGTTGAATCTTGAATCTTTCTCGAAAGAATTCACTTCACTAAACTGATAGAACGACACACAAGCTGGAAATCCCAGCAGCCTGTCTGTGCACTGACGTGTCACTTCACTTGCATGCGGTGAGTTGGAGGAAAATCCGGAGCGGATTTCCAGTGGTGTGTGTTCTTCTATTTATTAAGTTGAGTGGGTTCTTTCACTAAAGATTTAAGATTTAACAGGGTTTCCAAACACCCCCACCCCGTGAAAGGACGAGATTTGTATGCACGCAGCAACTCCGCCGCCACCCAAACCACGCCCCCCACGCACAAACCCCGCCCCACGCACACCCCTCACAAAAAAAATGCTTCCGAAGCCCCTGCCTCACACTCTATTGTTCTTATTTATCTAACTCTTGCTTCACCTCTTGGTCACATTTGGTCTTTCTTTTTTATCTCCCCATTATTTCTCTTACCCTCCTCATCTCTTTCCCACCCTCTCTTGCCCCACCCCCTTCACTCTCTCTCTGTCTCTATAAAGCCCCTATTAAAATTTCACTCTAATGGCATGTCTTTGGGGGCAACAGGCGGCATTTAATTATTTGTGCCCTCTGTGGTCTGAACTGGTGCAGGGAGTGAAGCTTAGGAATCTGGTTATAAAAGTGAGGACTTGAGTGTGTTTGCTTGTTTCTGAGGCGAGGCAGTCAGTTGTCACTGCTGCTGCTGATGTGTCCTAATAGAGCGGCTCGTCTGTTTACCTGATCACAAAGACAACAGCAAGGACTCTCGACAGATCTCACACACACACACACACACACACACACATACACACAAAACTCCAAGTGCATTATTACTGCATAATTACTGCAGAACAGCAGTTAACCATTGGAAAACAATTATAGGGCATCCAAAATGACACAGACCCCCAAAAAAACCTGGAAAAAAACCCCTCATTTTCCTCATTGCGAATACTTGATTGACTTGTTCTTCCCATTCTGTCATAGCCCAGCACCTCGCTCTTCTAATATACCACTTTTATTGTGTTTTAAGTTAGAAATTTATCTGCACTTGATAATGACACTATCAATAGAATGGAGCATATTTTTCAAGGACAAGCGGCAAATGTAATCAATCCCCCAAACAGTGTAGCTTGTACTTTTGCAGACTACCAGCTAAATTTGAGAGCTTCCCCACAGTGGAAATGGCCTTTGAAGGAGTGAGCAGCCAAGAAATGTGGCCTAAGCTTTACCCTAGATGTGACTAGCGTACTAGCTGTTTGTGGTTAGCCAGCATGCTAACTGCATTGAGATGTACTTCTCCTTATCAATTTCATCTTCCCACCGAGCTGAATCCAGGCACTTTTCGCGACCTGCAAATGTGTAGTTTGCCTCCAGCTTTACACTGATGAGCTGCAGGGGTATTAGGGTGTAGTTCGGGGAAATCCCTCTTTAACTGAAGAGTGCATGGGTGGGCTGAGTGATAGAGAGAGAAAGAGAGAGAGGCAGTGAGTCGCAGTGGGGGGGGAACGGTGAGCTTTTTCTGGCAATAAATCAAATAGATGCTTTTCAATATAACTCGGCCTGAGTGTGCTTTAAAATTCAGCTGTGCGTTTGGAAGGCTTCCAGCTGCGTGCTCTCTGCCCTCTCACTCATACATGCTGAGATGGACTACACACATCCACCATCCACACATACACGCTCACTTGCTCATTCACAGGGGGACACTTTCACTTGTGTTAAATCACAGGCTTTGCTCGCTCACAGGATTCCTTTCCATCTATTGGCACGAGACTGAGGCACCAATTTGTAGGAGCTGTATTTATCAGAAACATGGCACAAGCTCAGCTTTCTGCTTTGGGAATATTAATTGTAGGCTGGTCATAATATGAGATGGAAGGGCTAAACTGCATTTCCGTGAGAATATGGTGTGATTGCACTCTGGAAGCTTAATTCTGACGTGCACTGACGTAAACAGGGAGTGGTGGGGAGCTACGTGTGTGGCCCAAAAGTGTCCTTCAGGCTCAATATGAACCCAGAAAATTTGAAATACTGTCTCAAATCGGCTAACTGAGCTGGCTAACAGCTTGTTGGCAAACAAGCAGCATTTGTACAAGAAGTCATGGGCTAGTTCTTTCTTTAACAACCACAACAAACAGTCACACATTTTTCATTTCATAACTGACCTGCTCTTGTGTCTACTCTGGTCTCTCTTTAGGTTTTGTCAATTTTTTGCACTGCGTTTGTTGCAGATGCCATACCCTCCAGTGTGAGCTGATGCTACAATGCTCGCTGAGAGACTTTCTCTCGCCTATACACTTTTAAGGCAACCGATCCCTTCACTCTCTCTGCCTGTAAATTCCAGAAGTGATTCGACCGAATGAATAAAATCTTGTGCCACAGCTTCCCACGCTTGGAGGAGAACCCTAAACTACATTACAGATGCCTGTGCTGGTTGGCAGTGTATAGGGAGAGGGAATGCCACCTTGTCCACCCAAAGTGAAGCCTGTTATACTCTTTTGGACTCTTAGCCATGGATGACTGGGGTGGTCTTGACCTGCTTTCATTTTTATGTTAAATTCTTTCTAGTCATTCAATTTTTCTTCTTTACTAAAATAATAGATTTCAAAATGAAGCTGAGATCTTTCAATTTAAGTTCATCATAAAAGGATCTGACAACAGCATGGGTGTCGTCGACATCAGAGGCGGAGGTGCCACCCTCACATTTCATAATTGTTAATTTGAACCCCCCCACATTTAACATAAATAATTAGTTCACCCAGCACTGTTGAATCTTGAATCTTCCGCGAAATAATCTACTCCATTTAATCAATAGAAGAATACACGCACCACTGGAAACCCGAGCAGCCTGTCTCTGCACTGAGGATTCACTTGCATGAGGGAGAACCCGGAGCGTTTTTCCGGTGGTGTGTGTATTTTCCTATCAATTAAGTGAAGTGATTCAAGATTCAAGATTCAACAGGGCTTTCCAAACACCCCCACTCCCTAAAATGACAAGACTTTGCATGCACGCAGCAACCCCGCCACCACACCCAAACCCCAGCCCCATGTGCCCCCTTCACATTAAAAATGCTTCTGATGCCCTGGACAAAGAACTCATGGTAGTAAAACGGTAAATATGTTTATGAGTTTTGTTTTTTGTAAATGCCACCATGCTAATACTATTAAAGTAACAATTCAGAGAAAGTACAAAGTGAGCTCTATTAGATAGCAAGCACTCATTCAATTTAAGGAAAATAATATTTAAAAGGAAATAACTTTTTGGGCAATGTTGAAATATCTTGGGGTAGCTAATGTATTGTCATAAAAAGACTAATCACATTTAACAAATGCAACCAAATTTACTATTTTTGCTACAAAATGCAGCAATATCGCGTTAGTTTTTTATTTTACATTGGATTGTAAAACGACTTTAAAATATAACCATCCATTCATGCTTGAATCCCGCAGTGGTGCCACAGTAGTATCTTCAAATCTTAGTCCTCCACGTAATAATGCTCTTTCAGAGCCAGAAGTACAGTCATATTACATGTGACTTTATACTGTTTAGTAGTTTGTTCCCACCCCTTGTGTATATATTCTAAAATCAAAATAATGTAAGCATAGTTGGCTACATCTCCTTTGTAATACATTCTGTAGCTACATTGCACAGAGAGACGCTGCGTTAGATAACATGCTGTATTATTATGCTGCTGTATTTGCATCTTTCACGACAGATACGGTAACACTCCTGTGCGAGCAGTTCCCTCTGCCAGTGACCCTTATTTTAGTGCCTCTTGCAGAGTGTATGTATACTTATGCAGCTGATATCCCAGATGCTTCCCAGTGTCACAGTGTGGGAATCTGGAAGTGTGAGGATGTGTGTATGTGTGTGTGTGTTCTTTCTTCATGCTCCTTAACTCTGCCAGATCGTGCTGAGAGTTTCTGCAGGAGCTGTCATCTCCCTCTCACAGTTTTTGGCTTGGCATGTCCCTCAGCACAGCCGTGCCATTATGGCGGCACACCCAAAGCTAGCTTAGGCCTCACAAAAACATTAATACCGGTAGTATTTGCAGACTGTATGTATGTAATGTACAGAAGAAAAAAAAAGGAAAAAAAATTATATACATATGTACAAATAACATTCTATGGTACATTCAGTATATCAATGTGTTCCTTGTGAAAGACCAGTATTACTGTATTTTCCATTAGAAACCTGGCTTGACTTGATCAGTCCTTCATTAAATTAAATCAGGGGCTCCTAATGGAGTTTTACATAACAAACAATGGCACACAAAATATCAGCAAACCTTTAACAAACAAAACAATCTTTATATTTTTTACTGCTTTCTTGTAATTAAAAAAAGAGTTTAAAGCATTTGCATTTGGGCCATTTCCACAGTACTATTCTCAGGGATCAGGATTTGATGTAAAAAGCTTGATTCTGAGATTTTGAACCATTTTTCTCTGGATTTGGATGTATGGTATGACATTAAGTCCTACTTGAAGATCCAAGCACAACTAATTTTAAACAGTTTGGCAGAAGCAGCCAGATATTCATTTAAATCTCCCAGTACTTCCATGGTGTGTCCTGATAAATTTCCCAGGGGCTTTAGGTAAAAAATGCCAAGCCTGCCTTGAATGCTTTTGGCAAAAATCTGTTTTAGTTTTATCTTTGTCACAATTGGGGACAGTAGCAAAGTATTTTTTTAATGCCAAGACATATAACCAGGAGGGTGAGATGATAAACAAACAGCTCTGACTCATAGTGAAATGATTTTGATAGTTAAACCTGTCAGAAAAGTTCCCAGAATGGAACCCAGGTTGCTCCCCAAAACAAACAACAGAAAATGCATTCTTGGTCGAGTTGGGTTTAACAAAGATGAAAGGAAAATGTGTTGAAACAGATGACAAAGTGTTGAAGCCCAGGCTCAGTACTCCCACCGGGACAACAGGGGGCGTGACAATGGGGGCAAGGCAATATAAGCCACTTCCAATAGTGGCAGGTGAACTCATGGAGCTTAAAATTGGTTAGATAAAAAATCGGTTAATAAGGAAAGAATTTTGATGTATTAGAAGATGTGTCGAATCTTTTGGTCCCTCATGAAGTCCGTGGGTTGTCCTAAAGGTGTCTTTAAAGATGAAACAGCCTCAAAACATCACAGATCCTCCACCAAACGTAAAAGCCTGAATAATTCCTTTGTTCTGTTGAACTGTTTCTCTTTTTATGACTTGATGCCTTGAGTGGTCTTTTTTTTTGCCAAAATCCTCTATTAAAAGCTATAGATTTTCTGGTTAGAGGTTTTTGATACAAGAAAATGATGACCCACCCTTTGAAGAATCTTCAGCACATGTTTAAAATTCTGGAGAAAAGAGTTTGGAGACTTGCATGGCTGAGAAAATGTCAGCATGAAGTGGAATGGATTGTCCATACTGTTCTTGAGGTCAGCAGAGCAATTTTTCTGTCATTGTTCTGTCTGTTACACAGTTGTGAGTCATGCCGGGTCACTATAGGTCAGCTGGACATATGCAATAAAAATGTTTTGACCTTAAGTTACTTTTACATACATTTTTTCATTCTGTTCCAGTTGGTTTCTATTACAATGTTAATTGAAGCTGCATCATTGAAGCTGCAGCCGAGTTGTGAGATTCTGGATAGTAAGAGAATTGTATTGGTTACTGTCTTTGCATGCAAAGTAACTAAAATGGTCATTGTGGGCATTAAAATTAGCACAGTTAGCAAAAACCTGCATAAAAAATGCCTACACAATTTAAGGCAAGTTACTCAGAGCCTGACTCTATAACTCCTCCCCTGTCACACACACACCCATCAGACTCTATAACTCCTCCCCTGTCACACACACACCCATCAGACTCTATAACTCCTCCCCCTGTCACAGACACACATCACTCATTTAATATCTATACTTATATCAACATTCCTGATCTACTGCTGATCATTATTCCATTAACAGACTCCTCACCTCTATCAGTGTTTTGGTAATTGACTGAACTGTAAGTTGTAGATCTGCAGTATTTATACCCAGTACCAGTGTTTATAGTTTAGAGTATTTCAGGATTTGTGCAGGAGTTTATATTAGACTTTATAGTTTACAGCTGGTCTCTGTGTCTGTTCGGCTGGGAGGTAAGCAGCTCCGTGCCGGAGTTCTGGTTCTGGTTCTGGTTCTGGTTCTGGTTCTGGTTCTGACTCACAGTTTTAGGTGTGAAGCGAATGTCGCGGCGGTCGGTGGGCGCGGGGACGGTGCTGCGAGGGCTCGTGGTGATGATGTTCTCCTTCAGGTCCTCTATCTTCTCCAGAGCGATGGGGACTACAGCAGCCACCTGAGAGGGAAGGAGACAGTTTCAGAGCTGCTCTCGCGAGCCGAGACGGGAATGGAGAACCGAGGGGTTCTGTCGGGGTCACCTTCACTTCCGCAGGAGCCACCTGCTTTAACTTGGGCGGCGGTTTCCCCTCCTTCCCCTTCTTTCCCTCCTTGCTCTTCAGAAGACTGTCGAATTTAATTTTGATTAAATCCACGATTCTCTCGTCTCCGTACAGCCTGGCGATGTCCAGGCAGTTCTGCTCTGTAAGGGAAAATATTCTGAGGTCACAGAGATGCAGAAAAGTGTGGAAGCAACTAGGGACTAAGCCTGTAAAAATAACAAATTTTGATGGATGATGAATTGTCCCAGAAAGTACTGTGATAAACGTCATTGTGTCCATTTCTACTGAAGTAATGATAATGACATAATAATGCAAATGCACCCTTTCAAAGATCCATAGACCTTGACTTCTACAGATCACATGACCCTGAGAGTGGAGGACACTGTAAGACAGTCAGCATACCTTGACTTTGTGTGGCTTAACGCAGGATCTCTCAGGAGTAGCAGTGTGTCCAGCTGTGCTAAACATTCTAGAGTGTCCCTATACTTTTGTCCAAGGTGATCGTCTTAATAACTCCGGTTCGCCGAGGGGTATTATGGCAAACACTCACTGAGCCCTATTTAACTGTGAAGTTTCCCAGAGTTTGGTACTTGCCCCATCTAGAAAAGCCGTGAGCAATAAGTGCATGTTAAAACCGGACTGGCTCTCTGCACTTCTAAAGGTCTTTCTGTAAATTTAGACTCTTCTCATTTAAATAAAATATATTTACACCTGATTATACTAGTACTAATTTTTTATTATCAGTATTAGAGATCGACCGATATATCGATTTACCTGACATTTAAGCATTTTACCATAATCGGTTATC
The DNA here is from genome assembly GCA_037832545.1 of Rhabdalestes septentrionalis. Taxonomy (NCBI): domain Eukaryota; kingdom Metazoa; phylum Chordata; class Actinopteri; order Characiformes; family Alestidae; genus Rhabdalestes; species Rhabdalestes septentrionalis. The sequence continues at coordinate 728 of JBBMFX010088785.1, read as the reverse complement.
GGTATTGTAATATCGGGTTTACCGATAAACACCGCCATCTGGTGGGCGTCTTGAGAATTACGCGCATGATCGCCATTGCAGCACAGCGTCTGAGGGGAAACTGCATGCAAAGGTAAAGTATATTTACTTGCTTTCCTATATTTAGTAAACTTTATTAAACATAACAGGTATTAATGCACACATTAGATGTGTTACATAAATGACTGATATGTAGTTTATGCACCATTGAAGACTTTAGTAACAGAGCACTTTTTAGTTTTTTTTTTGTTGTATTTTTTAGTATTTTTTGCACTTTCAGACCACTAGATTTTATTTGTATGCAAGGAGGGAGTGATTGTTATAAATAAAACAGTTTGTTCAGTTCAGTAATAATTGTGTCAAAAACAGAAGTATAATAGTAAATAAATATCGGTTCTAAATATCGATTATCGGGCACATAAACATGCAAATAATTGGTATCGGTATCGGTAAAAAAAATCAATATCGGTCGATCACTAATCAATATTACAAACGTAGAGCTTTTTCAGCTCCGCAGCGCACCAGAGTGCGAGACGCCGAGTGAAGCACGTCTCACATCTCGCTTCTGAGGAGGTTCTGGCACGTTCCAAAAGAAGTGCTGATCTCTGGAGAAAAAAACTTTCCCGTGCTGTAAGTGAGACGGCCGTACGCAGTGGCGTAAGTGAGACGGCCGTACGCAGTGGCGTAAGTGAGACGGCCGTACGCAGTGG
>JBBMFX010088753.1:0-10033 GCA_037832545.1 Rhabdalestes septentrionalis | reverse complement strand
TGTACAAGTACAAAATAGATTTTCTTTCTAAAATTAGAGCATGCGGCTTTTAATCAGGTGCGCTCTGTAGTCCGGAACATATGGTAATAATCCAATAATTACTAATAATCTAATAATAATCCAATAAATACTAATAATCCTATATAAATCTGCAGCACATGTAGTTGTTATGGCCTGAAGGTAATAACTCGAGTAATTTTAATGTCTTCGATAAAACAGTACATTTGGTAGAGGAGGAATAATTGTCAGGAGCTATTAGTCTAGATTTTGTCCTCCTAGTTCCAGTGAAGAGTTATTTTAGTGCTGTAGCATGCAGTCACATTCTAGAGAATTGTGTTGGAATGGTATTTTGCTCAGTGGTGACTCTCTAACCTCCCGGCCTCCAGATTTCAAGATTTAATAGATGTTCAACTTAAATGATTTCATACAAGCTTAATGAATGAAACCCTTGGAGCTGGGAATACTTTCAGAATATCCTTTAGTTTATTACGTTTTATATTTCTGATAGTTGAATGGTCACAGAGTAAATGACGAATGTTTGACTCACCTTACAATGAATTGTCCTGTAGACTCTACTGCACTCCCAGACTAAACCGGGTCTAAACGTGTCTAAATCTGGGCAGTCAACAGTGAAGACGCAGTCTCAGTTGATTTGTTTTTTAAAAGGACAGGTTCAATATCATGCAAATCGGTGGAGACTGAACGAAAATTATCCAGAAATACACACCCTTAACACAGACACTATATTTAAATCAAATCAGAAAGGGTCCTGAACTGGGCTGGGTTTTGGAGGAAAGGGGGTGGTCACTACACTCAGACAAATCAACGTTTACATTTACAGTGTTTAGCAGACGCTCTTATCCAGAGCGACATATATCATTACTTAATTATTCCTATCTGTTCTTTTATTATAATTTTATATCTGCTCTTTATACCTGTAAAGCTAAACTCAAATCAACAAATAAACCAAGTCACTGCCAGCTAAGGTACACACTTTAACAAACCCTGTCAGAGGAAAGAAGTCAGAGGTCAATACAAAAGTAAGGAAAGAATTTAAGGGGGTAAGAGTCAGAGTATTTTATTTTGTTTCTTTGTTTTTTGCATATAAAGAAAAAGATCTTTAGGGGACGAGTGAGAGGATTTATTAGTCACCAAGCAGCTCGTTGACACTCTACAGATCTGAATGGAAGAGGGAGTTTGTTCAACCACTGGGGGGCGTGACTGAGAAGAGTCGTAATGCAGCTTAGAGTTTAGATTCTCTGCCCGAATTCTCTGAGCCGGGTCGGGTCGGGCCATGATCAAGCATTTGATATTTTTAATCATTACTTAATTAGCCTATATGGTTGAGGAGCTATGCCAAATTTATAAATATATGAATATTTTAGCAAAGTTACATTGCTGCGTGTCATGCGCAGCAGCGCTCCAGCTCCTGCCACTGGCCACATTACACCGGTCCTGCTGGGCTGTACTTTGCAGAGCTTAAAGTGCAACATGGAGCTTGAAGACGTGAAGAAGAAAATAAAAACGAGAGAATTAACTGTTTGGAGGAAAGTCGGAGGTATGGAACCATTTCCAGCAAGTCATGGGCAGGAACAACATATGTGTCTGGTGTATTTCCTAAAAATTCTGTCTGCTGCTGTTTTCAGTTAGACACTCGTAATTTACAAACGGTTTCAAAAGACCAGAGTGTGCTCGGAGTTCGGAGTGTGTGTTTAGGAATGCACGCACAGTTGAGAACGTGTGTTATAATGGCCCACGTATTTAAAAAACTGTCGGGTTTAAATCGGGCTTGGGCCGATAATTACAGTTAATGTGTCGGACCGGGCTGGGCTCGGGCACAAGGTTCACATTTTTTGGGCCCGATCTAAATTCTAATGCAGGTCATCGTCTTCTTTTGAGTGGCGGAGGTTCAAGGCTAGTAGTGCTTGAAGCTCTGAGAGGACGAGAAATGATTCTGCGCAATCAGAGCTGATCATTTTGGAGGTGCCAGATTGTTCTTGAACTTGAAGGCGAGTGTTAAGGTTTTGAACTGAATGCAAGTGCCTCAGGGAGCCAGTAAAGGTGGGGTGTGTGAGAATTTAGGAAGCTTGCAGCTGCATTCGGAATCAGTTGAAGTGTCTTGTCAAATTCTGTGGAAATCCAGCCAGTAGAGAGTTGCAGTAGTCAAGTTTGGAAGTGACCTGATGTCATGAAGAAGGTGTCTCCATGTTCCGGAGATCTGGTCAGGAATGACAGACCTTCATCTAGCATGACTCCAAGATTTCTTACCGTCTATGAGGTGACGATAACAGAGTTCTCAAAAGGAACTTCTAAAGCGGTCATGGCTTGGTGGTGGACTTTGATGAGATTTGGTATGAGAGGAACTAATAACAAACTCAGAGTTATATTGATTCACAAAATTCTCATAAGCACCAAAAATATTAATTCATTCATTCATCCATCCATCCAACCATCCAACTGTCCATTCCTTTTCTTAATTAATCATATTCATTAAACTGGACAAACAATGAAAATCTAGAAAACAGTAGTTTTTCTATGGGACTCTGAGTTTTGAACAGAAAAGCTCCCTGCTGGTGTCTGATGGCCAATGCAAAGTTTGATAAAGTTTTGCAGTAGAAGCAAACTGAAAGAACAAAAAATGGGAGAACAAAATGACCACACGGTGGTGCTGCTCATTTATATTTAGCTGATCCTGCATGTGCATGCGAAGACTGTGTTTACATATAGACTGTGTATAACTTCATGTTAGTATATGTATATGCCTATATGTTTATATGTATGTCTGCGTAAGTGTATATATATATATGTATATGTATATATATATGAATTCATAATTCAAAGAAAACTAATCTCGCTTTCTCTCTTAAATAAAAGTGCAATAATGACCTTTGAGGGACTTGTAGATGTAGAAAGTGTTTCCTTTTGTGCTGTAAATACAAAATCTACTGCTTAATTTTTGCATCGTTCTTTTTCATCCCCATTTAATCCCACCAGTATTTGTAAGGTGACCTCAGTTTTGGTTCAATGGACAAAATACAAACAAGCCGACGAAAGTCGAATGAGCCATAAAGTGAACAAGCCTCTGTTGGCTTGAAGGCCTCCTGCTCACACACATTCTACTAATAGAAGTGTTATTTCTGGGAGGTGGCTTTGATAACGTGTGGCCAGGGAGGGGTTTGTCACCATGGCTGTGTCAGTGGGGATACAGGCTGGTGGAAAATATGCCCGCCGTGCCACCCGGGCAGGTGTCACAGGGGCCTGGCACTGAGCCTGAGGCGAGCAGCTGTTTTTCCAGTAGTGCACTTCAAACACTCATCCTCCTCCCATATCCCTTACAGATCACATCTCCTCACCGCTTTCGGACCTTTTTTATGAATGGAACACTCCAGCATTTATCTGTAGTTTGCAGTCAGTTATCACGCCCAATTATTTTCCCGCTGTGTATAAATGGTGGAGATCCCACCTGGTAGCCATACTTACGGGCATTCCTAGGAATAACAATCAGATTATCTAATAAAACACGTCAGATACAAATAGGGTTGAAAATCACAAACTCCTTTATCAGAATCAGAGATTTGTTTACTTTTGTAGGTCACAGTAAGTCACACTGTGTCCTAAATGGCATCAACTGCACCACGTTAATAAAGAGCTGGAGATGTTGGGTGATGTATTTTTATGGAAGTTATTTGAGCTGTGAATTCTAGCAATGTACGCAGGACTGTTTCTGAAAGAGATGGAGATGAAAACAGGAACTCCTTTTATATGTTACCTAATATTAGCAGGTGTGAAGCAATAGTCAATCAAGTGAAGACCCCAGTTTTAATCATGGCCTGATCTTAGGCAATTTTGAGACTGCAACTCTTCAGACTACTGCAGCATCACTGGGAAACTCAACACGCTTGGAGGAGAACACGAACAGGCCATTCTGTCAGCTTATATACACTCATGTTGGCTTCCATCGTGCTGAGTGATGGAAGTAAAACAGTGTCAGTTGTGGAGATCAAAGTCCCTTGATGATGGAGGAAAAGGCACAAACTACATTTTGAGAATTCATAGTTCAAATAATTTTCATGAAAATACATCATGCAGCATCTGCAGCATGCCTTCAGGTCATTATTAACCTGGTGCAGTTGATTTAGGACATTGCCTCCATTTTTCAGCTGTCACTGGTGCTGGTATTCATAAACAGGTTATAAATTAAAGAACTGTCCTAAACTGCATCCAGAGCAATTTTCTTGAAGATCTGAATCTGGTTTGATATGTATTTATTGAAATGGTTTGGGCTGTTGGGGTTATTATTTATTAGTTTTTCTTAGCAACATGAGCCTGGTAGGTCAAGTACTAATTAAACAAACTGTGAACAGTTGAAGTGAGTGAAAAATTATGTAGAAAAAAGATCACCATATCTTTACATTCATTCATTTATTCTCTGTAACTGCTTAATACTTACCAGTGTCATGGGTACCCAGAGTCTATCCCAGGGTCTGTGGTGTGCAAGGCAGGGACTCACCAAACACCATTCATTCACTCACACACACCTACAGTCACTTTAGATAAGCGCATTTCTTTGGACTGTGGGAGGAACCTGGTGACCCGGGTGGGAAACCCATGCCACCACAAGGAGTACATGCAAACTCCACAAACACAAGACGTGTGATGGTACACTGGGGCTCCAAAATGTACGTTTATTCCATTCACCTCAGAAGAAGGATCTGGGAATGATGTCACACCCGAGTTGTCTGCATTCCAGTACAAGTTAGAAAGCTCCGTTCTAGCCATTGTTTGCAATACAAGGTCATAAAGCATCAACTGACAACAGTTCCAGTAACTATTTACTGCAGCTTTCACTACTTTTGATAAATGGAGCGGCTATCTTGTATTTAGAAGTCAGGATTGGTGTGATCCCTCGAACTTTTTTGGAGCGTTCCAGTTCATATTTCCTCCTAAGAACTCGGAAATTCCAACTTCCCAGTTCAGAAGGAGTGCGTCAAATACTAGCCACCAAGATTTTCAATTCTTTTCTTTGAAGGAAGGAATATTCCTTAAGGAAAATATTGGGTGTCAAGAACGTCTAAACTCTAAATATATTTCAATTTCCACCACAAATCGGTCCAACTAGATTTTTATTCCTTTCTTTAAAACCCAAACGTATTTTTTAAAACCTTTATTTCATACAAAGAAGGGTCAAGTAAAACATTGAGCCTTATGAAACTTAATGATACTGGGAACAATGTTTTCCCTATATTTCACCATCATAAATTCATAAGATTCAGGAATGCAAAGAAAAAGAAATGCTTTATTTTGACAGTGATGGCCTGATAGTCCTGTAAATGCTTGTTTAGGAGATTTTATACACTCCTTACAACATAGGTGTTTACAAGAGAAATATTACTTGCCTTTGCCACAGAGCAAAAGGATGGGAACCAATGGCATACGGGTTTATTGAGCATGTATCACCACAGTTAAAACTTAACATGAGATATCTTTTGGAAAATAGTTGTTGGTGGAAAAACCACAACTTCCTAGCTTTGTTCTAGCCTCTGATTTATTGCTGTCATTGATTCATTGCCTGTCAACGAAAAAATAAACAAACAAACAAACAAACAAACACAATAATTTCCTCCAAGATACCAGAAAGAATAAGTAAAAAGTAAAGTGCATACATTAGCTAATATTCAACCTAAAATATGACAAAATGGCATTAAAAGTAACAATACTGAGTGTCAGGAAACAAAGGGTACGCAATCAAAACGACGTTTTCCTGTCGTCAAGGAGAGAACGGTTATACAATAATGTCATGCAAATTTGAGGCAAACAGACAAAATAATAGAAAAAAACTACAAAAACAAACAAAAAATGGTCATATGAGCATAAGGCACAGTGCGGCAGGCAAAGAAGAGGTGACGGCACGGGTACTGTGTAAAGCTGGAATCAGATTTTGGCTAAAAATACTAAAAAGATACTAAAAACAAGACAAAGTGATGCTTTTACACTACCAAAGAGAAAAGTCCTAAATGGACGTAAATGCTACCTTGTTTATTTTCTCTCATATCCACCTTGCAACACAGCTCCAGAAAAATACAAAGCTCTAAAAAATGTTTGTTTTCTCAGGTTTGATCTTTTATAGCTGCAAGTATTGAACTGAACAGCTTCGCCTTAGTTTTTAAGAACTCCTGACAATATCTCTCCTCATTTCCAAATAAACATATAGTTCTTTAAAGCGTAATTTAATCTCTCGTTCCCTCATTAAATAACTTAATATCCCGTTAAATAAGATGTGATTCAGGTGATCACTGATCAGTCCCTCATAAAGCAGAATGGAGGAGTTTAACACATACTGGACTGGAATGGGCTCACACTCGTAGAGATGCTGATTTAAATATATACTGCAATTTTCTTGCATGCTTTTTCCAGAACTATTATGCTTGACTTTGAATTGTGTTAAATGATTCCAGCTGAGGGAAAGGCAATAAATAGGATCTATAATGTAAGCGAGCGCTGCAGTTCCAGTTACATGTTTTCTCAAAGCTGGGCAAGAATGAGAGAAACCAAACAATCAAAGGAATGACTAATTAGACTTAATTAGCTGTCAAATAACGAATAACAGGATGGCTAGATTTAAGGCTTCTCGGCGTATACGCAACATGTGCTTATTTATACATGGAAAAGGGACAAAAATTGCACTTAAGGTAATAATTTAAAGAGCTACATGAATGCAGATGAAAGACATAAAGAGAGGAAAAGCAATACAATACACGGGCTTGGTCCATTAACTCCTATAAATGGTTTTTGGCAGTATGCTGGTTTTCTGTAGTTGTTCTGTGTTGATTCTCATTCGGTCGGTCAGTCCGGGTCACTGCTCTTTAACCGAATCCTCTGCAAAAATAGTGCTGGTGCAGTCGAGCTGTGATGATTCATGCTTTTTGTTTTGGTTGTAAAAGTTTCAAAATACAATTCAAATGTCCATTTCTTCTGTGGCATTCGTTTCCCTTTTCCTTCCACTGCTACGCGTGGCTGTGGACGGAGATGCTGGAGAGATCGTTCCTTATTATTTCATTGACTGTAAAAGAAAATAGGGAAATTCATGTTAACACAAAGTTTTTGCATTTAAAACTCTGGACACACTTTTCTGAATGGACAATGCTCTGCAAAAGTGATGAAATGATACATAATCACTTCATGAGTGAAGTGAGAATGAGGTAATCACTTAATTCACTTATTTAATTTTATTTTTACCTATATATTTTTTTATGTTTTGTCTTATTTAATCTAACCTAACTTGGCATTTGTGTGTGGACAGCAAATAAAGAATTTCTTTGCACAGAGAAATGCAATTTCTGTAAATATGATAATAAATGCTTTGAATCTGAATCCTGAATCTAACCATGTTCACCTGGTCTGTGAGCCTTTGTCACACTGAGTAGATTAAAGGAAATAAATGGAAAGAGATGTTTTACTAACAGACTAACTGTCTAAAGACAGAAGGAGCCTAGATAAAGGAGTTCCAGCCAATCAGCATTCAGCACCACCAGTATACTGATCACTGCCCCATCATCTGGAACCATCTGCTCCTGGTTCTTCACTGGTTCAGGACTTCAGTTAGACGCTCTTTGTTCTGTTGAATGATTCTTACGTAGGTCACTGTGTGTCTTAACCAGCAGAAACATTCCTCTGAAACTGTCAAACTTTTTGCAGACAAAATATTCTTTCTACATTTTGCCCTATTAGAGTTTCATTCAGGCAGTAGCATTTCAAAATCACACTGACAAAATACTTTCAATCAGAGTTTAGGGCTTACTGATCTTACCCTGTTTATTTCTAACTGAATGTGTGTGTGTGTGTGTGTGTGTGTTTCTGTGTGTGTGTGTGTTTGTTTGTATATGCATGTGTGTGTGTGTGTGTGTGTGTATGTGGGTGGGTATGTATGTGTGTGTGTGTATGTGTATATTTATGTGTGTGCAAGAGTGGCATGTGTGTATGTGTGTGTTTGTGTGTGTGTGTTTGTTTGTGTGTGTTTTTATATGTGTGTGCGTTTGGGTGTATTTGTGTGTATGTGGGTGTGGGTATATGTTTGTATATGTGTCTGTGTATCTGTGTGTATGTGTATGTGTGTGTGAGTATGTGTGTGTGTGTCTGTTTTTGTGTGCCTGTGTGTGTGTTTTTGTGTGTGTGTGTGTAGTAGGGCTGTATTGTTTGATAGAGAAGAGAGAAAGATAGAGAGAGATAGCGAGAGAGAGAAACAGATAGAGAGAGAGGATGCTGTCCCTTGCCCTGTGGATCTCAGAGCTCTGGAGTTAACTGCCTTCCTGCCTGCTGCCTGTCTCCCAGTGTTCCCACACACTCTGGTGCCTCTTCGCCTGTATCAGTGTGTTGTTTGGCTGGGCCGGGGGAAGTGACAGCTTGAGGCTTTTGGCAGCGCAGGGTTTCCTCCGGTGACGGAGAGGGGCCGGCTGGAGATGTTGGGTTTGAATATTTGCAGCATCTCACCGCCGATAGATACCGAGACGGAGCCCTTCGTTTTTGTTTTTAGACATAGACTGCTGGGTGAAAAATTTACATCAAATAAAATGACAAACGCATTAATTATTATATATTAATATGTATTATAATATGGCCTAAAATGTATTTTCCGTTGTTTTAGAATTATCAGCATAGTATATCCTCCCGAGACCCGGCCCATTCATTAATGTCCTTTATAATGGACATTTTGTTCACCTAAATCTTCCTTCAGTATTCAGAGTTCTCCATCAAGCCCTATTGTGTTCTGTAGAGGATGTCCTGGGTTCTCCAGTGATGTGTCCTGTGAGGGGTTCTCATGCTGGGAACAAGGACTGCAGTGGCGAGACTCACATGAGGAGCAAAAAACGCAGAATGTTCCTCTGCAGAACCAAAAAGAACCCACACCTCCAGGACTATCTCACCTAAATATCCAGAGGAAGTTCTAGATTTATAATTCACTGTTGAACTAAGTTTTGTTGTTCTTACAAGCAACAGAAGAGAGATACAGATTTGTATTTCTTTGATCAAATTGAATGTGTTTTATGGTTAATATCACTTTTTTCATTTTCTAAATTCAGTTCAGTTTTGACCTGGAAATCGTCCTGTTGTCCTCTAAGGTGGACATGCCGAAAAATTCAAGTAAAACATATATTCAAAGAAATTTTAATTGTTAGGTGTTTTTAGGCCCAAATAGATAGAAAATCACACAAACAAAGAAATTGTAATACACTTGTTTGCTTCGGGTCTCAGGAGGATCTAAAATCACATGTAGGTTCACTGGTTATTTTGGTTGGTAAGCTAAATGTGCTAAAAGCTAAAACTGGTTCCATTCACCATTTCTGTAAAGAAGTCTGAGTTTCTCTGGAGTGAAACACACTTCTGAAACTCTGAAAGACTCTGTTTACATCTCAATGACAAAATTATGCAGAAATATTCCAAAAACGTTTATAGATGATTGGCTGAAATTGCCTCTTTTAAAAGTGGAAAGCCATTTAAAGTGAAACTACTTGTGTAAGTAGATCAAATTTTTTGGGAAGCCCTGCATGGGAAGCATTTTTTATTTAAAGTGAGGCACTTATAAAGGTTAATTACTTTCAAGCCTTCTTCATCAAACTAGGACTATTTTCAAAACACTCTTGTGTTTTGAGACATAGCCTGCTGGACGAGATGCAGGAGCTGGACCGCGCTGTCCAACTCGGTATCAGCCAGTGTGACCGATTCAAAACAGCGCATTCCTGCTCCATTACGCCGGACAGTGAAAGGGTCAGCGCCAGTCGCATTCCTGGGATTGCACAACAGCACCTGTGGACATCTGATATCTTTCAGATGAGAAGCTGTTTTTTCCTCATTCACAATGAGATAAACTGTAAAACAACTTTCCCAAAGTATTCAGGGGCATTCTCCTGCCAGAGAATGAGACATTTATCCAGGGTTTAAAGCTGCATTAGGCAAACGAATATTAGTTACAGAGACAGTCTCACAGTCATTAGTTACAGAGACAGTCTTACAGTCATTAGTTACAGAGACAGTCTTA
>JBBMFX010088734.1:0-10034 GCA_037832545.1 Rhabdalestes septentrionalis | reverse complement strand
AATTCCATGGTTTTATTACAGTAAATGTGTATTAACAATAGTTTATATCAACAAAAATAATACAACATTGATTATTGTGAAAACAAAAATGAAACAATTGTATTTTTCCTGTAGGTTCAAGGGAAACAGATTGAGATCAGGGAGTTGCTAGTTCATCAAACACAACTTCTCTGCAGTATGAATAAAATAGTAACATCCCCTTCCCTTGTCACTGACCCTGAGCCATCAACCTCAAAGAAAGTCAAGTCAATGTTCCAGTCATACACAACTGTGACACATTCATCTGCAACACTCGACGTAAAAGGAGAAGTCGAACAATACCTGGCAATGCCAAGAATGAACCCCGACGTTGACGTCCTTTGCTTCTGGAAGGACAACTCTATTATGCTGCCACAACTTTCACACATTGCAAGGCGCATATTCAGCATCCCCAGCGGCTCGGCCAGCGTGGAAAGGGTGTTTTCTATTGCTGGCCTGATGTCAAGCACTAATCGCATGTGCTTGATACCCTACACTCTGCAAAAGCTCGTTTTTCTCAAAGTGAACGCAGCATTGGAGATTTAATTTTGATAATTAAAAGAGTGACTGTTCAACCAACAATTTGGTTTAAAGAGAAGGCAATAATAGCCTACATGCATTTTTTTTTTCGTTTGGCCACTTGTTTAACTTAGTTTAGTAATTTATTTATTTTATTTAATGTAATGATTTTCTTCTGGTTATTTAGTTAATCTAGCCACATCCAGCATTTGTATTTCATTTTGTTCAAAAGTGAGCTAAAAGATAGCCAATATATATTTGGCTTTCTACTAAAGCACGTTGATATTTTTCTCTGAGTATTGTGTACTGTATTTGTTTTTCATTGAATGCACAGAGGTTCGATATAAAAATAAATAAATAATGAAAAATTACAGTGGAGCGTTAATTAGAGAAATTTTTTTTCATGGAGCGAACGTGGAGCGAGGATCAAGTGAGGAGGGAGCGGGGAGGGAGCGAGGAGCGGAAAATGGTAAACCCGGAGCGGAGTTGGAGCGGAGTGATCGTGAAATGCTCTGAGCGCGGAGCTGAAATTCTTGCCGCTCCACTCCGCTCACATACTCTGCTTATGACACAGAATGCCAACTGCAGAGGGCAAATGTGGAGTACATGAAAAGCCAAACTAAACTGACACTTGGTTCAAAAATACTGTCAGACATATTAGAGAAATTAGCTGAAAGTATTTATGCATACACACCTTATCCTGAAGATAGTCACTACAGTGATTTTGCTGAGGCCCTCACAAATAAGCACCCCTGTCTTAGAGAACCAGGATCTTTCAATCAGAGCTATGGGTGGAAACAAAGGTTCAAGGTAAAAATGGGTAACTACCAGACCCAACTAAAGGCACATGGAACATCTGCTGAACTCAAAGTGAATTCTTTAAAATCCAAGACTGTAGAGGATGCCCACCTGGCAAAGAACTTGAAGAGACCTAGACGAGCCGAGGTCAACCATTTTCCATGTTTGCCAAGTGGTGAGACTACAGAAAGCCTGGAACAAGTGAGGATTTCCATTTTGGCAGAAATGCAGAAAAGAAATAGCCGACAAACAGTAAAAGAAAAGATGGCTAAGACATTTGGATACCGTTGACAGGAAATAGTATGTAAGCAGTCGACCACTGACGACATCTTGGCGAGATGGCCTACGCTTTTCTTAATGGAAGAGGTAATGTCTCAATGCAATACCCCTCAGACCTACCTGACACTCATTCTTTCATGTACCAATTGTTCTACTGTAGGAATAACTATTTTGAGGGGAGAGGAATATTTTATTACACATTCAGAAAAGCTGATCTTAAGCAGTCTGATCAAACCTGTAGATCTTTTTGAAAGACATTAGTTCTTTCAGCATGCTCTTGTTTTTATTTTGCAGATCAGTGCTGAGTTCTTGCGCGTTGCAGCAGTTCCTTTGGAGGCAAAGTTTTGGTGAAGTTGGACAAATATTCCACCAAACTGCTCGAGGTCATCAGAAGCAGGGGAGGACGTGTGAAAGAGCAGACCAGCAGGACTTTCCAAGTTTTAGATGAGGTATCTATGTGAAAAGTCTATCAATGTTATTCATAGCTGAATAAATGTTTGTGTAAGTGTGAGTGAGATTTTAATTAATATCAATTGTTTTTACTCAGAGCGTTGACATCACCATCAGAAGGGAAACTGTCCTCAAATCTCTAATGATCTTGAGCACCTTATTAAAGAATACCAGGCAAGGCAATCTCTCTCTAACACAAGCAACAACACAAGACCCTTTTTGGTGGGTGTTGAGATGCAACATAGCACTGAAAACTTTTATTTCTGTCTATTGTAATGTTTTTCAACTGATCTTTCTTGTAACGCATGCATCAATCGAAACTAAGACCTCTTGTAATCAGTGTTGCCACTGCCACTTTGAAATAGTAATCGAATTACTGACTACCTTTCAAAAGTAACTTACTTACTTTACTGATTACTTTATTTTACAAGTAACTAAGTTAGATTACAAGTTACTTTATTAGTTACTTTCAGCAGCTGCCAATAACACCCCCTCAACATAAAAACAACAACCGGTTTTGCCAATGCTTACCTTATTGTTGGTGCATTTTAACAGTAACGTCAACAATGTATCTCTTGACATTTTAAGTTGAACTTAAAAACTATTTCCCCTACGTTTTAGAGAAACAAGTCTCTTTTTTTTTCTTTCTTAACTTCATTGGACATAAATACTTTTTAGAGAAACAAGTCTTTTTTTCTCTTTCTTGACTTCATTGAACAAACACTTTTTAGAAAAAATAAGTCTTTCTTGACTTAATTCAACATAAATACTTTAGAAAAAAATAAGAGTCTTTCTTGACTTCACTTAACATAAATACTTTTTAGAGAAACAAATCTCTTTTTTTCTCTTTCTTGACTTCATTTAACATAAATAACACAACAAATAAGAGTCTGTTATGAGGGAAACAGTGGAGTGGGGCGAATAAACCAGTGGTTGTACCTCAGTAACAGAAGCTTCTCAAACCTCTTGTCAGAAAGTCGATTTCTTCTAGGTGTGAGCACCAAACCTCCCAGACTGAAAAGTCGCTCCACAGGAGCACTTGATTGCTTTGGAGTGTTATACTTTTAAAAAATGTTCTTTATGTTTGAAAATTTGTGCAGAATCTGAAGATCACAGCCTGACCTCAGGTAGTCCATGACTTCCTTTTCTGCAGAGTAGGTGTCCTCCTCTGGCTCTGCTTCAAAAGTGAAAAAGTCCATCTCATCTTGACTGGCTGATGTTGTGGTGCTGGGCACACTGGCAGGGCTTTTTGCAACAGGAGCAGTAGTGCTACACTCTGCTGTCAGAAGCTCTTTTACCCTCTCCCTCCTTGCTGAATCTCTCAGCCATCTGAGTTTGAATTTTGGACAACTGGCAGCTGCGAGAAGGGCATCTTTGTCGTCCAGCACACTGGCAAAACGAGTCTGGATAGCCTGAAAAATAATTGATATGTTTATGCCTTTATTATGTCACTGAATTACTTGCAAACCATGTGGAATCAATACTGTGGATTTAATTTTGTTTTAGGTTACTTACAAATATTTGAATGGTTTTAAAATTCTTTTGCAATGATAATAAATATTCTGTTCCATGTTCATAAAATGTATGAAGCAAAAAATTTAATTAACTTGAAGATGGAAAGATGGAGCATACCTGCACAATAGCATCTGGAAGGCCTGCAGTCAACCTGGAATGGGGATCTTTCACAGCCAGGGTCTTCTGCATCAGAACTTCTAGTGTGGGTAGAAAAGTTCCATAAGGACAGTCACCTTGTAAAATGTCCAATGCTGTAATTAGAGGCTTCATGGCCGTGCAGTACTCCTGCAGGAACTGGTCCTCTTTGTCTTTGAAGCACTTAAGTCCTAGCTTGGTGCACAGAGTATTCAGCTCACTCATGGGAATTTCAGCAATTCTCTTTACAGCATCAAAAAAAGAATTCCACCTTGTGGATGTTTGTACCAGGAGCTTTCTTTTGCTGACTTCTTCCACTGTTTCTGATGCAAGTGTAGATCTACTCGATTTGGTCCAAAGAGCCGTGCATTTTGCTGTCCTGCTCCTATACACAGCCTTGCTCTCTGCATTGTTAGTTAAATATTTATCTACATCACTTGTGCAAATTAAGTTTATGGTGTGCGAAGCACACCTGTGGTGCGGGGGAAGAGACAACTGACCATCATTCTCAGCTGAAAGGATTTCTGACAGATCTAAAAAAGTGACATCATCTTCTGTGGGGGTGGACTCTTCCTCCCCTGTCTCATCCTCGGACTCTGTGACAGGCTGATAAACTTGAAACGCCTTGACAAAGTTTGATCCATTATCAGTCACTGTTGCAACTACTTTGTTAAGTAATCCATAAGAAGAGTGAATGTTTTCGATTTCTGCACCAATTACATCATACGTGTGTCGACCGTGAATTCTCCTACATGCTAATGCAGCCTTGTGGTGCTCTAATGTGGATCTACTGATCCAGTGAAGCGTTACACCCATATAGCTTCTGTTGTTAGCGGTCCAAACATCCGCGGTAGTTGAAACAAAGTCAATCTCATTCAGCGCAGCTTTCAGATTTCTCTCCATCTCTGCATACTCCTTCTCCAGGTAAGAAGAAGAATATGTTCGGTGAGGCAGCTTGGCGTTAACAGTAGTAGGGATCTTTTTTATTATGGCACGAAACTAGGGCGAGTCAACAGTGTTTAAGGGCAGCAATTCCTCTACAACATACTGCCCGACCAACTTCTTTAACTCTCCACCACATACTGATTTTGTTCTGAAGTCCAGTTTTTGTTGTTTGGGTGGTAGAAGACCTTCTGCAGCGGTCACAGCTCTCTGCTTTGCGCCACCAGGTGGGACTCTCTCTGAAAGTTTCACTGTGGCGTGCTGCGACACCAAATGTTTCTTCAGGTTTGACGTAGTTTTTAAAGCTAGATAACACTTTGTCACCAGCACAGAGTGTACAACGAACTTTAATATTATCACCTTTGGCTGATACAAACTCAAAAGAGTGACTATATTTCCAGCTAGAAAATGCATATCTCTCTCCTCCCTCCATCGTTGTTCGTGTGTCGCTAGCCGTGGCGCTTGGTAGGTGAGTTGTCCTGAAAATATGACCTGTCGCATACGTGATGTCACTCCCCGAGACACAAGAAGAAACCAAATAGGTTTTGCTTAAAAAAAATGAAAGAAATGTTAGCGCACAGTGGCTTGGACAAGTAACTTTAATTTGATTACTGGTATGGAAATCGTAACGCGTTAGATAAGTCGTTACTGGAAAAATTGGTCATATTAGAGTAACGCGCTACTAAGTAACGCGTTACCGGCATCACTGCTTGTAATATATCCAGTATACTGTCCAGAATTTCCAAAAGTAAAGATGTTTACATGTCGACCGATGTACTTTGTCAAAGGTCTGTCTTCTTTTAGTTGTCCTCATTTGTTTCTCTTTTGGTGTGTCTGCAGGATATGCAAGAAAATTATGTTCTCCAGCTGGAAACCATGGCGATCTTTGTCACAGGGAGAGAGGATCCTTTCCATCCACCCAAAGACATCAAGATCGTCATCGACTGAACACAAGTCCTGAATTATGTGCCTTCTGTTGCGTAAGCTGTTGCCATGATGTTCGGGCTTATATACGCGCTCAACCTAAAATATCCAAAAAACCTATGATACACTCTTGAATTTTTTCAAAAAGTCCTGATGGAGCTTGGTGGAAAAAAAATGTCCCCAAAAGTTCAGAGGCTGAGCACCCAGCTTTACAGCTGTTAAAGGGATAGTTCACCCAAAAATGAAAAGTTGATGTTTAATTGCTTACCCCCAGGGCATCCAATATGTAGGTGACATTGTTTCTTCAGCAGAACACAAACGAAGACTTTTAGCTTTAGCCGTGGCAGTCTGGTAGTCATTTATTGGAAGTGCATGGACGTCAAACCTTTCAAAGTAAAAAAAAAAACATGCACAGACAAATCCAAATTACACCCTGTGGCTCGTGACGACACATTGATGTCTTAAGACACGAAACGATCGGTTTTTGTGAGAAACTGAACAGTATATAATTTTTTACCTCTGTTAGACGACCGTGTCCAACTTGTCTCGAGCTCCCTGTGTACGTGCTTTGGCGTAGGATACGCAAACGCCGGAATCTAAGCTCTGCGTAAACAACAAGTGACGTATTCACGCAACAGATCACTTTCGCCGTTTGCGTATCCTGCGCCAAAGCGGGGGCTCGGGACGAGTTGGACACGGTCGTCTATCAGAGGTAAAAATGATACAAATACTGTTCCGTTTCTCTTAAAACCCGATAGTTTCCTGTTTTAAGACATCAATGTGTCGTCGCAAGCCACAGGGTGTCATTTGGATTTGTCTGTGCATGTTTTTTTTTTACTTTGAAAGGTTTGACGTCCATCCACTTCCATTAAATAACTACCAGACTGCCACAGCTAAAGCTAAAAGTCTGCGTTTGTGTTCTGCTGAAGAAACAACGTCTCCCACATCTTGGATGCCCTGGAGGTAAGCAATTAAACATCAATTTTTCATTTTTGGGTGAACTATCCCTTTAAATTTCACTTTCTCACCTTTTTTTGTTTTAGGAACATTAAAAAATATATATATATTTACAGTCCAATTAATGTATTCGTTGACTGTTATTGTTTATTTCATGAAGTATTTTATTTTAGTCGCAGAGTATTTAGTTTGGTTCTTCTTCAGCAGGGTTTGTCAAGGGCAAAATTTACTAATTGCAAAGTCCTTTAATTTGTGGAAGAATGCAGACATATCTTGGTTATTTTTTTTCTCTCAACTTCATAGTTAGCTGTGTTGAATGACAATAATTATACATTTAGAAAAAAAAAATTACATTTTGGATGAAAATTCCACAATAAATGGTTATATAAAGAAACGTGTTCTGAGTTTTGTTGCTTTTTAAATCATGAATACCTATTCTTTATTTGATGCAACTTTAAAAAGTTAACTTGCTCAAACATTCAAAAGTGGTTTGTATCACATTTATTATTTCAAGTTAGATTTAGTGGAATATTTACATTCAGTAATATATACAACTCATTTCTTTTGGTTTAGAACCACTCTAAATATTTGTTTTGTTCCTCAGAAATTAGTTTACATGAACTTTAAAAATGTAGGTTACAGTAAATGGTTTATTTACCTTATGACAATTTAAAAATATTAGGTGTGACAGATTACTTCAATTTTTTTAGGTTGAGCCAGTGTTATATTTTTTTCAGTGTATATAGCAGAGGAGAGCCAATAGACAAAGACTAAACATAATGAACATAACCAGACACAGGTGAGATAAAGAACCAATAAGTGAAGACAGGTGAGACAAACAATGTGGAACAACGTGACACTCTAGTCCAATGATTGGGCTGATCCCTCCGGAGTGCAGGGGTGACACAAAGGTTCCACCCACAGTTCTACACTGCCCTCCTGTGGTTGCTGGGTGGAACTGTGACAACATCAAATAGACCTAAGTCCCTCACTACTGCTGAAGTGTTTCTGTGGATTGCAAATTCCTAAAGCTAACTGCAGTACTGAGGCTATATATTTCAGGATCAAATACCAGATTTACTTCTCCTATTATAAGTGTGGTGTTGGAATGTTTACAGTGTGAGGTGAAGAGAATGTAAAAGAAGCAGGGGTCATCATTATTTGTGCTATATATACTAGCGATGGATAAGTGTTTATTTTGAATAATGGATATGTGTTTAATATATCTACAGTCTGATTTTGCCATATAAATTGTTGGTAGTAAAATTACTTTTTCTGTTTAACAATATGGTTTCTCCCCTATGTTTATAGTTGAAGCTGGCTGAGTATAAATGAAATAACTGTGGTAAGGTGAGTGTGTTTACAATAATTAGATGCAGAGACAGTGCCCTGGAACAACTCAGGATTAAGTGTCTTGCTCAAGGTCACAATGGTAGTAAGTGGGGTTTGAACCTGCAACCTTTTAAACATTATTCAATGCTTTCTTTATTGCAATAATTAGCTCAAGCTATTTATGTAATTGTGCCACACTCTTCCTCTAGAGCTGAGTGTTGTAGAACAGAATTGCTTTCTGCATTACTAAGAGGTATTAATGTAGACAATTTTCAATGCTTTTCTTATTATAATAATTAGTGGAAGTTATGATGCAACAGTATGACAGTGTGTCTCTATACTATGTGTGTTCTAAGATCTGTGGCAGGTTTTATGGTAATAATCAGAGGTGGGCAGAATATATCCTTGCATCATGGAACAAGCACAGATGCATTCCAGTTTGAGTGCTGTCAGTGTTTTATAATATTGTAACACTCATATTCATTTATTTACATTTGATAGCAAAGAGAATCGTCATACCCTGGGTGCTGTACTCATAACTTCATGCTACATTGCTTTTGCCTTTCTTGTAGTAAGCTTGTAATAGTGTCTAGTGAAAGCTACACCCAGTAGCCACTTGGCATTATTTTACACAGCCTCACCTAATCACTATCCTATTATTTGATCTGTAGCAAAATATAGACCCAAAATGTGTTCAGGGTCTCACCAGCCCACAGCCACACCAAGCCCCACACTGCCAAAAGAGAATGGTGACTTCTATACCTACCACCAAAACAAATCTTCCAACAGAGGGGAAAAAGGTGACAATCATGGTAATGGTGGACACCACTGAGAATGCCATCAGCAGAGCTGTTAAAAAGTTCAGGGACGCAGTCTAATGATAACTGTGTTCAGAGGAGTGTCCAGCAAAGTTATCTAAGCACACTGACCAATACCAATTTGAGGGTGACAATGCTCCGCCAAGTGCCAGTACTCTTCGCTGCTATCAAGAGTGTAGGGGTGGGGCCGAATCCAAATACAATATTCAGAAAGGCACAAATAATGTGTTTTTTACAAATATCGTATTCAAACACGTAAAAAAATATTTGTCGGTCACACGCTCGCATGGTTAGGGCACTTGCTCTGCAATGAGAAAAGTGTGGGTCAATCCCACAGACTGCTAGGTACCTCTGAGTTACCCTGAGTAAGGTACCGTCCCCACACACCGCTCCCCGGTACACTCCCCACACACTGGCTCATGGCTGCCTGCTTCTTCACTTGGTGAACGGATTAAATGCAGAGGAGGAATTTCGTGGTGTTCACACTGCGTGCAGTTGTGTGGTCACATATGATCAATTGATCACTTAAATTTTTAGGTACTCCACCTCCCCCGCACCCCCTGCCACACGCTCAAGTTCAGGAGTAGATTTGGGGGGGCGGATGGGGTTTCCGCACTGCCCTATGTATTTTACTCGAATGCAAATATGAATATGAATAATTTTCCCCTTTCAACAAATACAAATACAGATAAGAATAGCAACTGCTTTGCACACCCCTACAAGGGTGACAAGAGTCCGCCAAGGGCCTATTTCCTGCTTGATTCATTCCATTACATTAAAATCAAATTTCATATTACATGTATAATAAATGAATTAATTGCATACCACAAATATAAATAAGCAGTGGGAGAACAGAGAGGTTAACTTATAAGACGCTGGTTTCTTTCACTGTGTTGTGTGTACCTGAATCCAGGTCCCGATGGGAATCTTTACTCTCTGTGAGACCTTTCTCATTCTCTTTCACGTACTGTCCACAACTGGGTAATTGATAACAATTTGAGAGAGTTTTCAATTACAAGCACTGACAATGTCTAACAAGATTTTTCAAAATACACATATGTCAATACACTATTCTAAATGTGCCACTCACAGGCTTTAAAACCAACAGCCTAGGGATTGATGGTGATGTGGAGAGGGCCAATCAGAAATCTTTTCTTTAACAGATTCGACAGCATGCCTGTTTCCAGCATCTCTAGCTCCAGCACAGACCTCACTGCACCCAGTGCATCTGCACCCTCCATCACTGCCCAACCAAGCTACAGCTCTCCAACCTCTCCATCCATTCTCTCTCCTACTCCCTCTCCCACCACCATACCAGCCAGAGTCTCCACCTCCTCTCTCCCTGCA
>JBBMFX010088703.1:0-10035 GCA_037832545.1 Rhabdalestes septentrionalis | reverse complement strand
TATTATTATTATTATTATTATTATTGTTATTATTATTATTATTATTATTATTATTATTATTATTATTATTATTATTACTATTACTATTACTATTATTATTATAAACTATTTGCAATTTTTTCACCATTTTATTTCTTGTGTTATTTGTGTTATATGTCTGCACAGAAGTTCCTTTTAATCTCACTTTACATATGAGTAGTCACAGTAAAAGGCATTCTATTCTATTATTGAATTTTCATATTTGAATGTTAATAAGGTTTTTATTGCATATTTTACTACTGCTTATTGTTGACATCTTAATGAACTTTATGTAAAGCACCTTGAGCTCCATTAACATTTATGAAAGGTGCTAAAAAGTAACATATATATATACACACCAATAATTAATTAATCTATTAACATTTCAGTCTATAAGCAAATAAATACGTCAAACAATCAATATACAAATATGTCAATAACCCGATGTCTGAATGTCAATATGTAATTAATGAACGGACTTATGGGTCACTCTGAATCACGCTGGGAAAAACTGCATGTTTGGTGGTTGCTAGGGTGTTACTAAGCAGTTTTTAGGTCATTACCAGGGGTGCTGGCATGTTGCTAAGCAGCTCCAATGGTCTGCTAGGTGCTTGCTAGCTCAATGCTAGGCAGCTCCTGTGTGATTTCAGACGGCTGCTTGGGTTGAGTCTTTGTTGCCTGAGGGTTGCTGGGCACCTCCAGGTGTTTGCTACAGTGTTGCTAACATCTGTATTATCTCTAGTGGTCTCTGCTGTGTTAGCAGGTTGTTATCTGATTTTCCGAGGAAGTCCCACAGTGTGCTGTGGTGTGTTCACGTGTGACAGAATGGTCACTTCACTGTTTGGCTAAGGTGCCAGCTAATGTGTTACTAAGTGGCTGCTGTGGTTGTTACTGCATTGATTGTTTTGTAACGGTCAGATTTTGGCTGCGAGACCACGCTTTGCAGGGAAAATCGGTGCTAAACGTCCGCAGTAGGAAAATCCTTCTTAAAAAAGCGGAAACACAAACATTCCCTCTGAGATGTTCCAGAGCCTGGAGATCTAGCTCCACTGGGAAAATAAAGCCAGGCTTGCTCCAGTACGACTGAGTGTTATTAGGTCATGTCAGAGTGTAATAACAGTGTAACAGGCTGTAACAGCTCTACAGCTCTGTAACGCTTGGGGCTGAAGCAGCTCCTGACTGGATCAAAGCGGCTGGAAGGGGGGAGGGGGGCGTGGTAAGTGTGGGGCAGACCATCTCCGTCTCTGAGTGTGGGGGGTAAATCTTGTGTTTTGACCCCTGGACAACGGCGGGCACGCACTGCTATAATTAACCGCGCTCTTATCCCATCACAACTCCCCCTCACTATCCCTGGCTCCCTCACACACACACACACACACCCTCATACACACACTCACTCCCGTATCCTGTTCTCGGGTGCCGAAGACAGGTTCTGCGCGCGCGATGTCCGGGGAGAGCCGGTTCTTGACCATCCCGGCGCGGGAGGGCCTGATCGCGCGGGGCCGGCGCGTGGGGGAGGAGGTGGAGGGTGAAGAGGAGGATGATGATGAGGAGGAGGAGGAGGACGGGAGCGTGCACCTGATCCCGCGCTCCTCTCCGGTGCCCCGGAGGCGCGGAGCCTCCCTCGCGGACGAGACCGCGGAGTACCTGCGGATCCGGCTCGCGCTGTCGCGGCGCGTGTCATTCGCAGACGCCTCCGGTGGGGAGCTCGTTGACGTGCGGCGGTTCGTGCCGTTCGACTCGGACGAGGAAGGGGAGGACGAGGAGGACGGGGATGGGGCCGCGCGCTGGGAGGAGAACTACCGCAAGCCCGTTTTCCAGGTACACCCGGACTTCCAGTCTCTGGCGGGGGCCGAGCTGGCCCGAGCGGTGAGCGCCAACAAGGTGGAGGTGGCGGGGGTGAGTCCGGTACCGGACCAGCCCCTCGCCTTCGACGGCCTCATCCGCGTGCTCAACGTCTCCTTCCACAAGAGCGTGTACGCACGCGCCACCATGGACGGCTGGATCACGCACTACGACTACCCGGCCGAGTACGTGCCGGAGTCCGGGTCCGGGGAGACAGACGAGTTCCGCGTCCGTCTCTCCTTCTCCGAGCCCTACCTGTTCGACGGAGCGCGCATCGATTTCGTGGCGCGCTACGAGACGGCGGACGGAGAATTCTGGGCAAACAACATGGGCCGGAACTACTCGGTGACCCTGCGCGTGACCTACGAGGACGACGGGCCGCGCGGGCAAGGCGGGGAGGAAGCAGAACTCAGAGGGATCCTGAAGCCCCCCAGATACAGGTGGGTCCGGGGGGGGACGTGGCTTATGAGCCTCCCAGTACGGACAGAGAGTGTAAACGGCAACAATTAACCTCCCAGTGCAGACTGGGACTGAAAATGGAGCCGGTTAACTTCCCAGTCCAGAATGGGACTGAAAATGGAGATGGTTAACCTCCCAGTCCAGACTGGGACTGTAAACAGAGACATTTGACATGCCCAGTCCAGACTGGGACTGTAAACAGAGACATTTGACATTCCCAGTCCAGACTGGGACTGTAAACAGAGTCAATTAACCTCCTGGTCTGGCCTGGGACTGTAAATGGAGATACTTAACCTACCAGTCCGGACTGGGAGTGTAAATAGAGACAGTTAACCTCCCAGTCTGGACTGGGTCTGTAAAGGGAGACAGTTAATCTCCCAGTCCGGACTGGAACTGTAAACGAGTTTGGAAATTAAGGTTAGGGCAGTTAAGGTTTGGGTGAATGTGAAAATAAATACACACCCTCCACATTAAGGTTAAGATCATATTTAGGATTAGGATTAAATGGGTTAAAGTTAAGATTAACTTTGGTGTTAAGTGTAGGACTGGAATTAGATTCGATTTCAGGATTGTTAAGGTTAAGGTAGATGTGGAATTCCGGACACACCATCCACATTGTGCTGTTTACACGTTTTGGGAGAAAAATTACATTTATTTACATGTTTACAAAAACATCAGACATCAGATCTGCAGTTAGGCCACACACACACACACACACACACACACACACACATACACATATAAGTATGTATATTTTAAACAGATAAAGTAAATTTGCTGTGAAACTGGTTACATTCACAGATTTGAGCTTCTGCCGTGTCCAAACCGTCCTGCTGTCCTGGGTTTTTGCCGGTGCTTTGCTTTGTCTTGGCTGAAAGTGGACAGAACCTATTTAAGAGCAGGACAAATAAAAAACAATAGAATAGAATAAAATACTATACCAACAGTTCCCAATGAACACAAAAGCAATACTCCCCTCATATGGCCCCCTACATTTTTCAAACCAAACGAGCCCCTGAAGTTTATCCACGTCTCGTTACGGCTCAGATCCGTTACTCTAATTTGCAAACTTTACAGCATTAAGATGCATCACTCCACAGGCCCTCAGACGGTAAAGGCCGCATTCTGAACACAGCAGTACAGGGCAGCCAATCAGAGCACAGCTCATTTACATGTCTCAGTCTTGAAGGTGCAGTAAAGGAAATGACCTGTTTTTATTTTGAAAGGTTAAAGGTAAGATATAGGGTTAAAGAGAGAAAAGGGTTCATGCGAAAGTAATATACATATTATATGCATTTAAAACAAATAAAAGAAAATAAATAATAATTACATTAAAAAAGCAGAAATAAATGAGGGACAGCGAGGAAGAGACAGAAAAGACTCTGAGCTGCTCGGAGAGATGATTCCACTCCCGGGAAAAATAAAATGTAGGACCAAATTCTCCACCGGAAATCTAAATAACTGGGAGCACACACACACACACACGCACAAACACACACCCATAAACACACACACACATGCACACATAAACACACACACGCACAAACACACATCCAGAAACACACGCACCCATAAACACACACACACAAACACACATGCACACACACATAAACACACACACAAACACACATATAAACACACACATACACTTCAACAACACAAACTTTAGATAATGGCAACAATCCCAAAGGGCTGAAGCGGTTCCAAAATAGGACGGGGGTGGGGGGGGTCGCTTTCAGCCCTGGCGTGCACGGCCCTCACACTTGACCTTTCCTGCACGGGTCCATAGGGAAGTGCAAAAGTTAGGGCACCCCTGGTCAAAATGACAATACACACCCACTACACAGACACATTTCTGCAACACACACACACTGTTTACTTTCTGTATTTATCACACAGTGAGGAGTGCGAAAATTATGTTTGCCTTTTTATATGTGTATGTGAAAATCAACAAAAAGTTTGCGTACTAGTGTTCAGTCAACTACTGTACAAGCTACTAATCATTAGTCAACTAGAGTACTATTATATAAACTGTATATATATTAGGGGTGAGGCCGAATCCGAATACAGTATTCGGAAAGGCACGAATAACGAGTTTTGCATGAAAACATTATTCAGACAAATACTGAAAATGATGGACTATAAAGCGCACAAGGTCAAAAGCCGCATGCTCTAATTTTAGAAAGAAAATCTATTTTGTGCTTGTACAAGCCACAAAGGATTTTAAGCTGCACGTGTCTCACGTTGTAATATGAGATCTGGTGCCGGGTCCTAATGTTACGAGTAGAGTTTAGATTCTCTCTCCGAACCCGGCCCGAGCCCAACACGGTCCGCGTGTGGGGTCCATATTTCGTGCCAATCTACTCGGGCCGGGCTGGGCACGAGGTGCTCGGGCTTGGGTTGGGTTGGGTGAGGTGTCATTTTTTGGTTCCAATCTAAGTTCTGGTTACGAGGCAAAAAGTTTTGGGCGGCATGGAAAAAAAACATGCATTAGACGCACTGTATTTTAAGCCGCACTCTTCAAACTTTGAGAAAAATGTAGCGGTTCATAGTCCGGAATTTACGGTACTTAAAAATTACTGTATATATCGTGTGGTTAGGGCACTATCCCTGCGATCAGAAAGTCATGGTTCGATCCTGAAGACCACTAGGCACCACTGAGGTACACTGAGAGCGGTACCGCCCCCACACAATGCTCCCCCAGGAGCAGATTCGAGGTGGCATGGAGTTTCGGTGCTGCATTATGAATTTTACTCGAATACAAAAACGAATACGAATAATTTTCCCTTTTAACAAATACAAATACGAATAGCGTCCGCTCTGCACACCCCTACTATATACATATATTTGAGCATCATTGGTCCGTCATCAGATTAAATCAGGAGCTGCTCATGGACCTTCAGATTGAACCCAAAGCTGGGATCTTCTGACCATTAAACATCAACTGTTGTTTATACACAAACCTTTGGATGCTTTTATACTTTTCTGGTCTGTTTGTGTTCTAGGACTCTCACTGCTCACACACAGTCTCTCTCTCTCACACACACACACACACACAAACACACACCTTCACACACTGCTGTACGTGAGTGATTGTTTGTGTCTTTAAGTAAAATCTGCATGTGACAGATCGTGTGTGTGTGTGTGTGTGTGTATCTGAGACCAAAATAAAAGCATGAAGAGATCCGTGATCCAGCGACCTTTTGACCTTTTCCTAAATGTCAGTCTGGCTTCACTCCATTGGTCCTGAGGGCGGCTGAAAAAAACTAATGTCAAATGTTTGCAAATGTTAAAGCAGTAAAAATAGCATCACAGTGATTACCTCACCCAGGAACAGCACTTTTACACTCGGCGCCTGTCAAAGGTCTGGAAATCTGTTTATTTTCCAGTGAAAGTGTTAAAAGGACTCAGCATTCAACCACTCAGCATTCGGCACCACCAGTATACTGATCACTGCCTGATCGTCTGGAATCATCTGCTCCTGTTTCTTCACTGGCTCAGAACTTATTATACCTCCTTTTAAACAAGTTATAACAGGTCTATCAGCAACAAAATATGTTCATGAATTTCTTTGCATGAAATCACTCTCACATAAAAAATCTATCCAGCTCTATTCTCGACATTTTCATTCTCTTTCAAAGTGAGCCATTAAATGGCTCAGTCACTTTTATGCAAATAATTTGTTTCTGGCCACGCCCCAACATCCCATGCTTAAGCTTCGCATTTACGACACGTAAAACAGAGGTGCTATCCGGCCCTATATTTTGGAAACAGAATCAGGCCCAGAGCGAGATGAACACTTCATGAGTGACTTGCCTTTGCCTGTAGCCGTAGTGCGTCTTTATGTGCTCGTAAAACCAGCAGAAAACAATGGCGGATCTTCAAATGATCTAGTGTGTGGGGGTTGGACAGATGACGAGTGGTTCTATGCAAATTTCCTGATCCAGACATCAGGACAAAATACTGTTGAATTTTTTTTGTGCTTTGCATAATATTTCCCCTTTAAGTTAGATGGTGTTTGTTCTACTTGGATGATAGTAAGGTCACTGAAATGAGAGATTTGACTTTCTTTCAGAAAACCTGGAGAATCGTTCCTTAAGATCATGTTAGTATATGAGAAAGTCTGGATCTCTGGCAGAATGTGTAGAAATGAGGGGTGCACCAAAACCTTTGCACAATACTGTATAATTCAGATAAAACATTAAATAAATTACAAATGATACTAAGTTGCACTGTATTGATATGTTGTACCAAAAATATTGTGATACTATACTATTTATTTTTCCTCCCACCTCTATAAAGCACAGCTTAATTCAAGCCTCAATAGAACCAAATATTCCTCCTAACATTTTATTTCTTCTAACGTGTAACACAATAACTGCAGTGTTATGCCACTCTGACTGTAGCTCATCAAAATCTTAAGTGTATTATTAGGGCCCTTCTAAAACAGCCCCCCCCCCCAACAAGTGACCGCTCTTCATAAATGGCTTGTCAGTGTCGAATCACCGAGCTCCAGCCAGCACTTTCCAGGAGATGTTCCAGTGCGTTTTCTGATATGCAGCCGTAAATGGAGAACGTAGCCGCATGATTCTTCAGTACAACTCATAACAGGTCGGAGGAGCACCGCAAACATGTGGGTACGCTGTCCTCCCCCTCCCCCAACTAAACCTCTGTCTAATAAACAGGCCTGAGAGAACTTAGAGCTGCTAAGATGTTGTGGTGAGAAATGTCACGGTTCCTTCCGTTCCCTTTTTGAAGCACCAGCGCTTCTCCTCAATCAGACCTTTACCGCTCTACTGCGACTTTCTCAAAAAGTCAACTCAGTTTCAGTTTGTGACACATTCAAACTTATCGGGAACTGCTTTCTGGATGAGGCAGGCCGACGCCGGTACAGACACACGACTTTAAAAGGGATCAGGACTGAAAACAGTGCTAAGAGAAAAGGCTAAAGACCAGAAATAGCAAAAAGAAGACACAATTTTGGTGATGGAGAGTGAAAGGAGTAATACAGTCAACGCAAACTGGAAAAAAAAACAGAACAAAAAAAGAAAATCAAAGTCAAGGTAAAAATAAAAAATTAAAAGTCAAACCAAAGAAATATCAGGACAAAGTTACAGGTAGTGCATTTAGCAGACTCTCTAGTCCAGAGTGACGTACATCAGTGCTTAAGTAGCCTACACCTCTAAAGCTAAACTTAAATCAACATCTGCTTTTAACCAGTTTTCTACCAGTGAAGTTACACACATTTACAAACTGTCAAAAGAAAATAAAAATTCAGAGATTAGTACAAAAGTACCCTTTAGTATAAGTTCAGCCAGTAGAGGGTTGCAGTAGTCCAGTTTTGAGATGACCAGAGACTGGACGAGTAACTGTGGAGCTCCAGTGGTGAGAAAAGGTCAGATTCCTCAGAGGTTGTAGAGAAGGTATCTGCATGTCCTGGAGAAGTGGTCAGCGTGTGGTGAGAAAGACAGGTCTTCGTCTAGTATGACATCTCGGTTTCTTGCCTTCTTTGAGGTGACGAAGTGTTCTGAAAAGAAACGGTGATGTCGTGGCACGAGCTTGCAGGGATCCAGCTTGAGGTGGTGAGAATTGTTTGGCTGACAAAGACAAAGGCATCACAAGAACACAACAGAAGATCAGTTCAGTTAAGCAACAGAAGAAACTCAAGCTAACTTACTGGATGAAGAGGAAACGACTAAGTCGCCACCAGAAGCACGGACAAGAGAAAAGGAAGTTTTTAATTGAACTGGGAATGGACTTAAACCAGCCTCACACTGAATTGTTAATTGACTTTGATCTTTGTATTTGATGGCATTTAGTAGGTATATCTCCATAATCCGCTTCCAGAGATCCAGACTTTCTTGGATTTTAATGTGATCTTGAAGAACAGTTCTCCAGGCTTCCTGAAGGACTTTCAGAGGCTTTCATTTCCAGTCCAGTCCCTGAACCGGACCAGTTTCAGAGGAATGTTTCTGTTGGTTAAGACACACAGTGACCTACGTATAAATCATTCAAGCAGAACAAAGAGCGTCTAACTGAAGTCCTGAACCAGTGAAGAACCAGGAGCAGATGGTTCCAGATGATGGGGCGGTGATCAGAAGAAGAGAAAGATGAACAAGATGGTGCCGCGGGTGGCACCCTCGTTACTGCGCTCTCTCGCACTTTCCATGTTTTATTTTCAGCGCGTTTGAACGCTCATACCACATCACTTTTTCAAGAGACCAACTGCTGAACATCAGGCAGTCGTCTCAAAATACTTTTTATCCATTTTTCAGAAACCCGGAAAGTTTTTTGGAGATTTTAGTTGGAGGCGCTGCGGCTCTCTGCGGTTCGCGGCGGAGACGCAGACGAGGGACTCAGCGGGGATTCCGCGCTGCGCTCCCCTCGATTCACCTGGCGAACCTGCGCTCACTTCAAATCAAAGTAGACGAGCTACTGTGGCTCAGTGAGGGAAACCCAGAAGCTGCCTTAAATCTGCCAGGCTTGCAGCTTCACCGGCGAACCACGTCACGGAGCTCTCAGGGAAATCAAAGGGCAGCGGAATCTGCTTCTATATTAACAA
Source organism: Rhabdalestes septentrionalis (assembly GCA_037832545.1). NCBI lineage: Eukaryota > Metazoa > Chordata > Actinopteri > Characiformes > Alestidae > Rhabdalestes > Rhabdalestes septentrionalis. Next base: position 1,151 of record JBBMFX010088703.1, on the reverse strand, counting down.
AGGTTGGTGTACCGAGGTCACAGTGTTACAGAAATACTGCAGCCCATACATGGAAACCACTTCCATTAACTACAAACCATTTTACTCACTGCGGGAGTTTTCTTTCTTCATCCTGGTCGGAGTTTACATCCCTCCCCAGGCCAACGCGAGCAACGCACTGCACGAGCTGTCAGACCAGATTACCACCCTGGAAAGGAAATTTCCCGACTCATTTCCAATTGTCCGCGGGGATTTTAACAGAACTAAACCAAGAACTTCCTAAATACAGGCAGCATATTAACTGTCCCACCAGGGACAATATCATACTGGACCATTGTTATACGACTGTAAAATATGCTTATCACTCTGTTCCCCGCGCAGCTTTGGGACATTCTGATCACTGCCTGGTCCGTCTTATTCCAGTTTACAGGAAACAACTTAAACGTGCCAAGCCTGTAGTCAAAACTGTGAAAAAGTGGACTAATGCACCAAAGCAGCAACTGCAGGACTGCTTTGAATGCACTGATTGGCCTGATAATCTGGATGAGCTGACGGACACTGTGACATCATGCATCAGTTTTTTTGAAGATATGTGTGTACCTACCTAGACCTTCTGCACATACAACAATAACAAACCATGGTTCACTCCAAAACTGCAACATCTTCGTCAGGCTAAGGAGGATGCGCACAGAAGCGGTGACAGGGGCCTGTACAAGCAAGCCAGGAACACACTAACCAGGGAGATCAAAGCGGCTAAAAGGAGCTACTCTAAGAAGCTGAGAGAATGTTTCTCGGCTAACGATCCTACGTCAACGTGGCGTAGCTTGAGAACCATTACCAGCAACAGATGCCCCCCAACCTGTAGCAAACAAAGGCCTTGCTGACGAGCTCAATACATTTTACTGCAGCTTTGAGATGGACAGATTTGCACCCTTCACCCACTCATCCTCTGAGACAATGACTTCCATCACACCTCTCACCCCTCTACCCCTCTCCCTCACCCCCCTCAGTGCAGAGCCAACGGCCTCCAACACACCTCTCACCCCCCTCCCCTCCCCCCTGGAACTCAGAATACACGAACCGGACGTGAGACGGCTGTTTCAAAAGCAGAAAACTGGAGCTGAACAAGCTCAAGTCTGTGGAGATGGCCGTGGATTTTGGGAAAAATCCCT